>LPNX011003222.1:140875-157318 GCA_001517045.1 Pseudotsuga menziesii
GTTACCATTGGTTATGGACTCTAATATTCTAGATTCAAATATTTTATGTTTAGACGTGTTTGTACCCCAATTTTAGTATACATGCATCCTAGCAGGGGGACGTCATCCCCTCGTAGGGGTCCGAGGGATAGCGGGCCCCCAACGAGGGTTTGGAGGAAATGCCCCCAAGAAAGGGGGTTTGAGGGTGAAGCCCTCGAAGGAAAATTTTGGGATGTTTGTTGGCCAAGAGTTTATAGGCCCATGGTTTTGGGTGACTTGTGGTATTTCCCCATGCTAATTTCCCTATAAAAGGAAATCATTGTAATGCATATGTGTATTGTATTATAGCATTGTAAAACAATCGATGTGATTGTATTTGAGAGAATGTGAGTGAGTGAAGAGGAAGTGCAATAGGATTATTGCAGGTTGTATCCTTTCATTTGCAATATGGTATAATAATAAAAGGATTGGCAATTTTTGTGTGGATGTAGCCCATCTTGGGTGAACCACGTTATATTGATGTCTCTCTTATAATGTGTTTATGTTTGAATTTTTGCATCTGGTTTAATTGTCATTGCTATGTGATTCTATTTTTCTAAAAATTGGTATCATAGCCAAAAGGCCTATTTGGTTGGTAAAATCACAGGAAATAATGGTACCTGGTTTGAGTGAGAGCAATGTTGGAAGGAGCTAGGTTTAGGGTCAAGAAATTTAATTACCAAAACTACCAGTTATGGAAGATGCAAATACAGGACTATCTGTATCAGAATGATCTATGCCAGCTATTGGTTGGAAAAAAAATTCAACGCCTATGAAGGACGAAGAATGGGAGGTTCTTGAAAGAAAGGAACTGGGAACAATATGATTGTGCCTGGCTTTGTCGATGGATTTTAAATATTTCAAAAGAAAAGACAACAGAGGGTGTGATGAGCACATTGGCTAAGCTTTATGAGAAACCCTCGACTTCCTACAAGGTATTTTTAATAAAGAATCTATTTAATATGAAGATGTCAGAAGGTGGATCTCTTACTTACCTTTTAAATGAATTTAATACAATTACTAGTAAGCTAAGTTCTATAAAAGTGAGCTTTGATGATGAGGTTAAGGCTCTTCTAATCTTCTGTTCATTGCCAAAAATATGGAATGGTTTGGTCATGGTTGTAAGTAACTTTATCTCTAGTTCAAACACTCTTAAATTTGATGATGTTGTTGGTGTTATTCTTAGTGAGGAAATGTGAAGAAAAAGCACAGGTGAGACATCATGTAAGGCATTTAATCATGGAGATCCACTGGAGATCATGGAAAGACAAAGGGAGAGAGGAAGGAGACTGGGTAATCACAACAACTCTAGAAATGGAAGATCGAAGTCTAGACAAGGAAAGATAGAGTGTTGGAACTATGGTAATAGAGGACATCTAAAGAAAGACTGCAAAGCTTTAAAGAAGAAAGGAGATAGGCAACGTGACACTACTCAGGAAGTTAATGTATCAGGTGATGTGTTACAAGCTTCTGTAATTCTTACATTATATAATACTAGTGATGACTGGGTAGTAGATTTAGGGGATTCATGTCATGCTACACCCCATAGGAAATTCTTTCATGATTATGTTCCATGTGGTTTTAGACATAAGTTTATTGGGGGATGATGATCCATGTAAAATTGTTGGAATGGGTAAGGTATGAATGAAGTTAACTAATGGAAATGAATGGATGCTAAAAGGTGTAAGGCATATTCCTTCCATGAAAAGAAATATGATCTCAATAGGAGAGTTGGCAGATAGTGCCTATTTGTCTACGTTTGAAAAAACGTGGTGAAATATCACTAAATGAGCACTGGTAATAGCAAAAGGAGATAGGATAGGTCCTAAAATGGGCCTTATAATAAAATGTGCTGACAATAAATTTTGTGAGTTGGAATTCAAGAACCAATAGAATTTCAATAAAATGAGTCAACCATAATGGTTGAATTCACATATTTGTCATAAAAGAAAACTACTTTTTTTGTTCATATTTTTGACATATCTCCCTGTGTTTTTACTCAAATTTCAAGCGGGAGAGCTTGTTGGATGCAGAGTTTAATTTTGCATCCAACGATTATCCACACTGCATACTTTTGATGAACCCCGCTACCCCAAAAACAAGAAATACCTGAAAAAACATCATGATGATGTCATCATCACATTTTTCAGATATTTCTTGTTTTTGGGGTAGCGAGGTCTTTAAAAAGTATGCAGTGTGGGTACTCGTTGGATGCAGAATTCAATTCCACATCCAATGACCTATCCCACTTAGAATTTGAGTAAAAAAAAGAGATATGTTGAAAATACGAACACAACAAGTAGTTTTTTTCATTCTTCCTCCAAAATTAGTAACTATTATTTTATTATTTTAACTATTATTTTATTATTTTCCTTAGGAGGCCAATTTTAGACCTCAAATTTCCTCTAATGTACATTTTATTTGTTTCCTCATAATACTAATTATTTTATCTTTGTAGCTTCAATAGAAATAGGTGCAACATTGTGGCATCGTAAGTTTGGCCACATGAGTGAGAAGGGGATGTAGATTCTCCACTCAAGGAAATTGCTTCTAGATCTGATGCAGGTAAGTTTGGAATTTTGTGAGAACTATGTTAATGGGAAAATTTAGAGAGTTATATTTCTTAGAGTTGGGAAACAAAAGAAGAGTGAAAATTTAGAGCTTGTGCATACAGATGTATAAGGACCAACTCGTGTACAAGCTCTTGGTGGCTCTTGTTATTATGTTACTTTTATTGATGATGCAACTAGGAAAACTTGGGTTTATTGCATCAAACATAAATATGACCTGTTTGCTACTTTTAAGAAGTGGAAATATTTGGTTAATAATGAGACACGAAAAATGTTGAAATGTCTTATATATGATAATGGAGGTGAATATTGTAGCAAGGAGTTTGATATTTATTGTTCACACAATTTAATTGATAGAGATAAGACAACCCAAAGAACACCGAAGGAAAATGATGTTTCAAAAAGGATGAATAGGATGATCATGGAGTGTGTGATGTGTATGAGATTGCATGCAGGTTTTCCCTCATAGTTTTGGGCTAATGTTTTAGATACTGTTATTTACTTAATATACAGAGAGCCTTCAAGTGCTTTGGATGGAGGGATTCTAGAGGAGGCGTGGACAGGTAAAAAGGTAAACTACTAATTTCTCAGAAATTTTGGTTGTGAAGCATTTTCCCATATTGATAAAGAAAATAGAACAAAGCTTGAGGATAAATTCAAGAAACACACATTTATTGCATACAGGGTTGATGATTTTGGTTATCTCTTATGGGATTATGAAAATCACAAAATCATTAGGAGTAGAGATGTAGTATTCAATGAAAAGGTCATGTATAAAGCTCAGTTGCAGGGAAAGAAATAAGAAAATGAAAACACATAGTACACATTGCTTGATGAAATTAAAGAAAATGAAGTTCCAAAGGTACCATAAAATCAAGAGCAACAACGGATACGTCAAAATATTACAAGTGTAAGAAGTTCTACCAGAATAAGTAAACCCCTTGAACAATTCTGTTCTTCATTGTATTATTTATTAAAGATTGATTATGGTGAATTGGAATGTTATAAAGAAGTAATTTAGGTGGAAACTAAAAATAATTGGGAGCAAGGCATGAATGAGGAAATGGACTCATTGGTAAGAAATTAAACTTGGGATTTGGTTGAGTTGTTTGTAGGTAAAAGAGCATTGCAGAATAAAAGGGTTTATAGGTTGAAGGAAGGAGGAGGAAAGAAGCAGTAGAAGCCTAGAATTGTTGTAAAGGGGTTTGCATAAAAGAAAGGTATATACTTTGATGAAATATTTTATCCTTTTGTTAAAATGAATTCAATTAGTACTATTTTAAGTATAATGGCAGTAGAATATTTTCATCGTGAACAGCTAGATGAAAAAACGACCTTTCTCCATGGGGATTTGGAGGAAGAGATTTATATGTAGCAGCCATAGGGGTATGAGGTAAAAGGGAAGGAGAATTTAGTTTGCAGGTTGAAGAGGAGCTTGTATGGCCTGAAATAAGATCCAAGAAAATGGTATTTAAAATTTGATAATTTGATGACAAAACAGGGTTATTGTAGATTTTATTCTGACCACTATATTTACTTCAAGAGGCTAGACAATGGAAGATATATTATCTTGTTATTGTATGTGGATGAAATTATTGTTGCATGGTCTAATATGTAGGATATAAATGTGCTCAAAAGGAAACTAGCTAAATCATTTATGATGAAGGATTTAAATGATGCAAATAAAATCATTGGTATGAGAATAACAACAGACATAAAAAATAAAAAATTGATAATGTCTCAAGTTGACTATATATAAAATGTGTTGGAGATGTTTATAATGAAGAATGAAAAACCAGTTAGTACACCTTTGGACAAAAATTTCAAACTAAGTAAGGATATGTGTCCGAAGACACAAGAGGAGATAGAATAGATTTCTTAGGTTCCGTATTCATCAGCAGTTGGAAGGTTGGTGTATTCCATGGTGTGCACAAGACCATATATCACACATGCAATGGGAGTTGTGAGAAGGTACACAAAAAATATAGGAAAAGAGAATTGGAGGGAAGCACATTGGATTCTCAGGTATTTGAGAGGCACCACTTCTCATGCATTATGTTTTGGAGGTTCAAACACTATTGTATAGCGATATGTTGATGCAGATATTGAAGGTGATAAATACAACACTAGGAGCACCAAAGGGTATGTTTTTATTGTAGGTATAACAATAGTAAGTTGGATTTCGAAACTACAAAAGGTTGTTTCATTTTCAACAACGGAAGCAGAGTATGTTGTTGCTACATAGGGTAGTAAAGAGATGATTTGGTTGTAGAGGTTCATGGAGGAATTGGGTAATGTCAATGTTTGATAAAAAATTGAAGATACTCGAACTTTAAAACCTTTGATAAACATATCTAGTGCATGTAGATATCATAAAAAATTCAAACACACATATCAATCAATCCATAAGACACAAGATGTACCCTGGGAAAACCCTCCAAATAGGGAGGATGAAAAACCCACCAATCCTTTGATTATGATAGATAATTGTAGAGAATTATTTTACAACACTTACAGATTACTTGATAAGAGATATCAAAGCAGCACTAGAGCATAGATATCACTCAGAACACTATCTTAGCCTTTCAAAGAGCATAACACTCTAATAACAAGCTGATTTAGTCATACAATGAGACATAGAGAATGGCTGGATGCCTTTTGGGCATTGTGAACACTGTGGGAATTATGCACTATCCACACATTACTTATTATGTCGTCCTTGACTTCATGTCAAGTTTTCCCCTTGAAATTATCTCCTTTACTGAAGATATGTTCCCTCCATTAAGTCATTGGTTTTAACTTCCTCTGACTGGATGTGAATTGATTGAACTAGGCTGAAATGAATTGAACTGAACTGATCTGAGTGAAAACCTGAACTGACTGAAATTAATGTTCACTAATTAACTAATTTCTTTCCCATTAGTTAGGATTTTAATTGAATGTATTTAATTCTTCACAATCAGTGCCCTCCACAACAAACACTTTGCATAAATCAAGGAGTAGATTCCTTAATTAACTAAAAAAAAATTCCACAACTTGGACTTAACTGATGTATTTGAAATTCGAGTTCACTAGAGATCTGACATGGGAAATTTGAATTCTTACTCTATCTATGTTCTCATCTCATTTATCATTAATTAAATTATACATGGTCCATAATTGTTTTATTAATTAATCATCTTTATCATATCATACTCAAAAGAATTGTTCCAAACCTATGATCATATGTATTACCTCGGGTCATATAGTCATATTCTAAAGTAAATCACTCTAGGGGTAGCTAATCCCTAAATGAGACTTATAGCACCTAGTGACCATGACTAGCCATAAATCACATAGTATATCCTCATGACTTGATAAAACACAAGTTACAACTTGATACAACATAAGCTATATGGTCTTGATACAAAACAAGACTAGTCTTGATACAACACAAGATTATGATCTTGATACAAAACAAGGTTCCGACCTTTGTACAACATAAGGTCATTATCTTGATACAACACAATATCATAGTACAATCATCTCTCATAAATAGGACTTGATACAACACAATGTCCTGGATTGATTCAACGCAAGCTTCTTGAACTAAATACAACATAAGTTCCGGGCTTGATAGAAAACAAATATCTTAACTTAATACAACATAAGTTCCAGACTTTATACAACACAAGTATCTTGGAGAATGACTCTTAATGTTGTACACTTAACACTCCCTCTTAGTGATGGTGGCATTCTCTACCATATCAAGAATATCTCATAAATGTCTGAACTTTGTCATAGATAGAGGTTTTCTCATCACATCTACAATCTGCTCATCAGTAGCTATGTACTAAAGTTTTGAAATACCTTTCTGGACAATGACTCGAATGAAGTGATACTCATTCTATGTGTTTTGACTTTTCATGAAATGTAGGATTTCCGGAAATATTAGGCTCTAAATTTTCACTGAACAATCCTGATCATTATAGGCTCTAGCTTTTCACTAAACAATCCTCTAAGTAGCTTTCTCAGCCACACTACTTCTCTGCAACCAGTACTAGTAGTAATGTACTCAGCATCTGTAGTGATCTGAGCAACTAAACCCTGCTTTCTTCTAAACCATGGAACCCTAAAAGAGCCCAAGCTGAAACAATATCTCAAAGTTCTCCTCCGATCAACAATGTTTCCACTCCAATCAGAATCAGTATATACAAGCAATAACACTTCTCCATTAGAGGCATACCTGATTCCATAATCAACTCTACCAGAGATTTATCTCAAAATATGCTTACTTACGACCTAGTGTCTGTGTATAGGGTCAGTCATGAGTTGACTCAAAATGATAACTGCATAGCAAATGGATGTCCTCGAAAGTATTAGGTACATAAACGAGCCAATCAAATATCTATATAATGTGGGGTATATTGGATCTGATCCAATATCAGTCTCATGGAGTTTCCTCAAATTGTAATCCATTGGAGTATTTATGGAATTACAATCCACCATGCAAAATCTGTGCAATATGTCTGTACTGTACTTCCCTTGAGATAGAAATATCTCATCATTTCTATGCCAAATATCAAGGTCTAGAAAGT
The DNA here is from genome assembly GCA_001517045.1 of Pseudotsuga menziesii. NCBI lineage: Eukaryota > Viridiplantae > Streptophyta > Pinopsida > Pinales > Pinaceae > Pseudotsuga > Pseudotsuga menziesii. Next base: position 148,041 of record LPNX011003222.1, read on the forward strand.
AATGCATAAGACCTAAGTATTTCATCACAAAATCTGAGGTAATCTCCCTCTGACACTTAGCAATTAGTATTTCCTCTCAAATGAGGAAACTATCATCCACATATAGGACTTGTATCATAGGTTGGTTCTCCACTTCTTTGAAGTACAAATTTAAATCCCAGAAGCCCAGTTTTTGAAGGTAACTATATATTCTAGTATACCAAGCTCAAGGAGCTTATTTTAACCCATACAGGTCTTTATTCAACTTGCACACATGGGACACCTTCCCATGTATCACAAAACCCTCAGGATTCTCAATTTCAACCTCTTTCTCAACCTTTCCATTCAGGAATGTAGTCTTCAATCCATCTGGTGAAGTTTCTAGCCCAATACTGATGCAAGTGAAAAAATAGATCTAATGGTGGTATACCTCGCCATTGGAGCAAAATTATCCTCATAATCAATGCCCTCTTTCTGAGAAAAGCCACATGAAAGAAACATGGATTTGTACTTGGCCACACTGCCATATGTAACATGCTTTATCTTGTAAATCCATCTAAAAGTTACAAGTGACTTCCTCTTAGGTTTTGGAACAATATCCCAAACATCATTCTTTAAAATATAATGATATTCCTCTATCATAGCATCTTTCCACACTTGCTGCTCTGCAGCCTCTTCATATAATGAATTCTTTGAGTCACTAATGCTAATCAATGCAACATACCCTGAATACCTATCTTGATGCTTTCTCTTTATGGAAGTGCTTATCAGTGCTCCATGATTCTCTACATCTCTTAATATATATAAAAACCATGCTGACCTCCTCTTTGTAGGAGGTTGATCAACTAGTTCAATTGGTTCATTAATGACTGGTAGCTCTGTATGGTATGATGGATTCTCCCTCTTAACTTTGGAAGGGAAAGAATCATCATCATGATCCTATGATATAGGAGCATAAACCTCCTCTATCTATGGATCACATTCAATCTCTTTTGACCAGGTACATATATGGATCACATTCAAGCTACCTGCTCATGGAAAGTCACATCCCGACTAACCTCAACATGTATCTCACCAGGTACATATATTGTGAATGTTTGGAGGTCTCACTATAGTCAACAAAATTTCCCTTCTTTACAGAAGGTTCCATCTTGGTTCTATTTCCTTTTGGTAATTGAATATACATAGGACATACACAAATCCAAAGATGTGATATGTCTGGTTTCTCACGAGTGAACACCTCTTCAAGTGTTTTATCATCAAGAATTGCATGCAGACTTCTATTCTATATAGACATTGTTGTACTATTATCTTTTGCCCACATATAAGTAGATAGATCCTGATCATTTAACATGGATTTTTCACCCTCATAAAAAATTCTTTTGTTTTTCTCTGCAACCCCATTCTATTGTGGGTTGTAAGGAGCTATTAACTGTCTACATATTCCTGCATCACTACAGAAATCATAAATATCATTTGATTCAAATTCTACACCATTATCAGACTTTAGGGAACGGATATGCCAACTGGTCTGATTCTTAACTAAGGCTTTATATTATTGGAATTAACTGAAGGTTTCACTTTTGGATTTCATGAAGTAAATCTAGGCCTTACGAGAGAAATCATCAATGAATACAATGTATTAAGGATGCCCATTGAAGGATGGGGAATACATGGGTACACACACATCTAAGTGCACTAAATCTAATATTCCTTTATATCTTGTATGGCTACTAGGAAACATATTTTTAACATTCTTTCCTACAACACAACCTCGACAAACAATATCATGTACAAAATTAAAACTAGGAATAATTTCACCATTCGTTGCAAACCAAGTAGTTCTTTGAAGTGAAGTTGTCAAAGCCTCCCATACCACAGCTTGCATGGGATGATAGTATGATGCGTCATGGCTGAAATCAGCTTTTTTAGGACATTGTAAAGTCCTCCTTCTTGAATTCCAATAACAGTAGCAGTATCAATGTTTTGGATCATTGGCTACAAGTATGCTTGATTCTCCGTGAAGATGACTCGTAGGCATTTATCTTCAAGAAACAAAACAAAGAGTAGGTGCTTCTTCAATCCAAGGACATAAATAATTTCCTCCACATGTAGTGTGTCTCTTGAACTCAACTGGAAGGATGTGGATCCAACTCCTTGGATTGAGTGTGTGGAACTGTCTCTCAGTTCTGCCATACATGCAAATTGTTTTTTTTAGGTTGGAGATTGAGCCCTTGTATCCTGACATGTGCTTTGAAGAACCATTGTTAATCATGCGTGTATCTTCTCTCGTGATGAGAGATCTTGAAAAATAAAAGATGAGGTAATACTCTCTCCTTGTATCTTTCTCTTCGGGTTCATCTTATTTGGAAGTTTCTTCTACAACGATGGAAGCATGGAATCTTCCTTATTTTCTTTTCCTCGCACAACAGTGAGGTACATAGTATATTGGATTTTGAAAATAAAACCATATAAGATTTTATTTTTCAAAACCTTCACTAATCTCTTTCATGTTTGCATGAACGACTTCCTCCCTTTCTTGGTTGTAGCCATGATAGAAATTTTCTCCTCCTTAGTGCTCACAACCTTGTTTTGGATGTGCCTGTGTTATTGAATGTAATCATGCAAAAGTATTTCGAAGTTGGGATGCTCTTATATTTAATTTACCATAGTAAGAAAGGTCTCCCATGAGGAGGGAATCCCATCAATGGATGTTTGGAGAAGGTCATCCTCATCCGTCTCCCCATCGTTGCTTTCGAGTTGATCCTTCACCTGTAAAATATTTGTGAAGAAGGAGGCTACAACCTCATCTCTTTCCATATTCATGTTGCACAAATTTTTCTTCAAATCCATATTTTAAGTAGGGGCCTTATTCTCATAAAGTTTCATGAGCATGTCAAAACACTCCTTTTTTTTCTTCCTTGGTGTGATCAATGACATGAGGTTGTCCTTCACAGACTGCCATACATGATCCTATTTTACTCTGCATAATTCTTCTTGTAATTGGTTCTTCCTGCATTTGTAGTAGGATCATTGATCATGGTGGTCACAAAGGAATCGAGATCATGCTCTTCGAGAATGTTAATGACTCTCTCCTTCCATGTGTTGAAGTTTGATGTGACTTCAAGTCAGTCTTTTGGACGGATGAATATTGATGCCATTTCTTCAATCTCTTTTCTTAAGGCTTCAAGATCTGCGTAGGTTTAGAATGTTTGCACAAAACTAAGCTCTTGCATGCCCTTGCTTTGATACCATGTCAATGTTTGAGAAAAAATCGAAGATACTTGAAATTTAAAACTTTTGATAAAGAAATCCAATGCATGTAGATGTCATAAACAATTAAAACACAAAAATCATTCAATCCATAAGACACAAGATGTACCCTAGGAAAACCATCCAAATATAGGGGATGAAAAACCCACCAATATTTTTAGTATGATAGATAATTGCAGAGAATGATTTTAAAACACTTGCTCCTAATAAGAGATATCAAAAAAGAACTAGAGTATATAGATCATTCAAAACATTGTCTCAACCTTGTCAAGTGCATAACACTCTAATAACAATCTTATTCAGTCATACAATGAGAGGTAGTGAATGGTTGCATTCCTTTTGAGCACTGTGAACACTGTGCGAACTGTTTGCATGTGACATCCCCGGAAGCCTGAAAGTAACTTAGTGAAAAGTGGGGTAACTTTTCTTTTCTTTTTCTTACAACATATTCTTTGAAGTCCAAACAAGTCAACTATACTAGTCTCTGAATAGTGTAACCATCAGTTTTGATATTATCACAATCATCTATCCATAACTATCCATACATTTGGCCACATGCATTTAATCATTAGTTCCAGAACCATAGTAGACTTTAAACTATGACTCTATTATTTAACCAACAATTGGCTATCTAACAACTCATTAACCATGTTAAATCATCTTATTTTGGACCCATCATTAGAAAAATTGTGTGGTCATTATTAACAAAACATGAGTTACATGCAGCTAGGGTACATAAGATAATTGCCTGAAATAAATACATCAAAAGCACAAGAGATATTATACATCAAGAACAGACAAAACAAGACCAATCTACGTGGTTCACCCATTTCATGGGTTACATCCACCAAACTGTTATATCATGTATTATTCATTCAATAAGAGAAAATACATTCCATAATATCCTTGTTGCCATACCTGCTTTCAAATGTTCTCATGGAGTACCTCTAAGCTATTAAGGAAACTTGAACCTCTTGGTTCTATGATTTCTTCGAATCCTACAAAGGATCCATCACCAACTTTTTATGCACACAAACATGAAATAATGATTCTTAATCATCTTTAAACTTTAGGACAAAATACCTTCCTTCTCGTGTTCCTTCAATTTTAATTGTCACACAGCTTATTAACCTATCGAGGGCTAGGGTTATGCCCCACCTATTACAACATAACTTATAACCAATTTTAAACAACCTTAAGTGTGTTATTAATCATGCTAAGAACCCCTTAAATAGACATATATACATCTATGCTATCACCATAGATGAACTAGGTAATTATCTTTCATTGGATAGGACTCATTTTCATTAGATAGGAGGTTTAGGACGGATCCAAAAGTTATTGACAGCCCGACACACACAGCTAGACCTTCCCAGCCGAGCCTGTGCTAGGTCTAAAACAATGTAGGTGAAGAAAAATACTTGTACACAACTTACTGAAAGAAAACACATCTCACACAAGATTCATAACGACTTTCTATAGTCAGTTTTGAGTACCCATAACACTGGCTTGATATATGTCTTAAATCTAATATGCAGAGAATGAGAACTATTTACTAATGCCAACACATAACTTGGATCAACACCAACGTGTATGAGGGTCCAACAATATGGTGACAACCAGAAAAAGAACTAGAAGGACCCATAACCCAGGCGGAGGGTCATATTACACATAAGAAATATAAGAAAAGAACAATGAATATGACCCGGGTCGTATAGACACCCATAAAACCCAACAGAGGTTTATACCCATGCAAATAAAATTGTAATGGAAATCATAGTGGGAACTAAGCCATATGGTAAACATTTATCCTATGATCAACAATTTACGCTCTATCATTTACAACTGATGGATTGATCAATGTATTTTAATTAACCTTTGACTTTTAACAATTCTCACAACTTTACACCTACAGTATACTTTCATGGGCTGGCCTATTTAATGACACTACATTTTGTCTATGAATTATCATTGTGGCAATAAATTGGGTAGGCTAGAATCAGTCTACCTGCATTTTAATCCGGAATGAAATGTAACTCTGCTATCAAAAACATGTATTGCATTCTCCTAAATGATGTACAACAAAACCCAACACATGACCGGATCCGTAATTTAGGATATTTATTCCATCTAACAATACTATTTAGGTTCTGTCTTATCATTTAATTCAGGCATCTACCACCCAATGAAAGCACTATCGTATTTTATATACATAGGGTGTAATTTCATGATATAAATTTTATGAAACTGATATAGAGCAAGATCAGGTTGCACGGGCATTGAAATCACTTTACCTTACAAGTGAAGATAGAAACTTGCCAGGTCGCAGCAATTGGGAAATGTTTTGCACAGGCATTGTAAAAAGTATACTAGAACACAGATTCTAGACTTCCAAAAAATATGTCTTCCATTGAATCGACACGCTGCTTCCTTCCCTTGTAACCGTATGAAGACTATTAGTTTTTCAACATTTAAGCTAGCATTATGATAAGATCTTTTTCACTGAGAGAATAACAAGCACAACAATCACATAAGCACATCACAAGAGACAAGAGACACAAAGATTTTAGGAGGGGAAACCATAAATGGAGAAAACCCCTCAACTTCCTCTAAGATAGTATCACCACAAGATGTGAACCCAAAACAGTAAGATGACCTCCCTTCACAACATCAGCCTTCTGTCTTCTGTCAAGCCCAAGAATTTCCTTTTCCAAAAGTGCGCCACACTTGAGAGAGAAAGAGAGCTAAGTCACAAGTGATAAATAGAGAGACTCTCACTCTCTATTTATATTCTTCCGTTGACTTGAACTGCACTCAACCATGTAGGCTTAACTTATAATTAATTACTTGAGCCTACACCTTCATTAGTGTATAATAACCCAAGTGCCCCTAAACTGTGGGGACTTACCTAATGACTTGATATGACTTGTTTACATTATTAATCCTCCCGATCGGAACATAGGGGCATGACCACATGACTCAAATACATAATAGAAACATCCCGGAATAAACATCGGGTTACAATACATAAGATACATAGAAGAATACATTCCGAAGTTACATATACATCAACACTCCCTCTTAACTAGGAAGGTATTCTTTCGACACAATTTTTCAGCACTGGTCTAGATGTCTGCATTAACTGGATCATCTTCGTCTTCGAGTCATCTTCATCTTCAAGTCATCTTCGTCTTCAAGTCATTTGGATCTGGATCATCATAAAATGGCATCACTGGATCTAGATCATCACTTGATCTGAATCAACATCACTGGACTGGATCTGGATCATCTCTCTGGACTAGATTGGGATCATCACTCGATTTGGATCATCACTGCTGGATCTGGATCATCACTCGATCTGGATCTCTCGAAGTCATCATACCTGGATCTGGATCATCTCTTGATCTGGATCTCCGCTGGTCATCATCAAGTGTGTACTATCTCGTCATAGGAAGTTCTACAAAGCCAGCCCTTTTTCATGCTGGATGTACCATCTACTCAGAGCTAGTCCTTTTTCATACTAGATGAGTCTTCACAGAGACAACCCTTTTTCATGCTGGATGTGGTATCCACACAGGGCTAGTCCTTTTTCATACTAGATGTGTCTTCTCAGAGCTAGTCCTTTTTCATACTAGATGAGGCATCACAGGGATGGTCCTTTTTCATACTAGATGAGGCATCACAGAGATGTTCCTTTTTCATACCAGATGTGGCATCCAGACCATGGAAGGAACCTAATCCTCTCACCATGTCGGAATGGCACAATCCCATCCAAGGATGGAAGACTCTCAACCACAATGAAGAGAGATTTCTGCACTTATATCTGACATGGGAGGAACTAAATCCTTTAGCCATGAATAGAATGGCCCTGCCCTTACATCTGACCTGCTCGTCAGAATGGCACAATCCCATCCAAGGATGGAAGACTCTCAACCACAATGAAGAGAGATTTCTGCACTTATATCTGACATGGGAGGAACTAAATCCTTTAGCCATGAATAGAATGGCCCTGCCCTTACATCTGACCTGCTCGTCAGAATGGCACAATCCCATCCAATGATGGAAGACTCTCAACCACAATGAAGAGATATTTCTGCACTTACATCTGACATGGGAGGAACTAAATCCTTTAGCCATGAATAGAATGGCCCTGCCCTTACATCTGAAATGCTTGTCAGAATGGCACAATCCCATCCAATGATGGAAGACTCTCAACCACAATGAAGAGAGATTTATGCACTTACATATGACATGGAAGGAACTAAATCCTTTAGCCATGAATAGAATGGCCCTGCCCTTACATCTGACCTGCTCGTCAGAATGGCACAATCCCATCCAATGATGGAAGACTCTCAACCACAATGAAGAGAGATTTCTGCACTTACAACTGACATGGGAGGAACTAAATCCTTTAGCCATGAACAGAATGGCCCTTCCCTTACATCTGACCTGCTCGTCAGAATGGCACAATCCCATCCAATGATGGAAGACTCTCAACCACAATGAAGAGAGATTTCTGCACTTACATCTGACATGGAAGGAACTAAATCCTTTAGCCATGAACAGAATGGAACAGCCCTTACATCTGACCTACTCCTCAGAATGGGTCTCAATCTCAGCACTCATATCTGACATGGAAGGAACTGAATCCTCTCACCATGACAGAATGGCTCAGCCCTTACATCTGACCATGGAAGGAACCAATCCTCTCACCATGTCAGAATGGCTCTGGGTCTCATCACTATCTCTGGGAGGAAGCCTCGATCTGGAGAACACCAAGTCTCTCTCTGAAGTACTCAAACTTCAGCCTAGCCAATGGCTTCATCAAAACATCAGCTATCTGTTCCTCCGTCACAACATACAGGAGCTTCACTGCTCCTCTCTGCACCATATCCCTGATATAGTGATATTTGATCTCAATATGCTTCGACCTGTCATGGAACATTGGATTCTCTCACAACTTCACGCAACTTTGGTTGTCACAATGTATACAGGTGGCATCCCACTGGAGATCAAATATATCAGAAAGTAGCTTCCGTAGCCATACTGCCTCACAACTAGCTGAACAAGCTGCAACATACTCTGCTTCAGCTGTACTCAGTGCCACACAAGATTGCTTCCTGCTAAACCAAGAGATCACACCCGATCCCATACTGAAGCAACATCCCGAAGCACTCTTCCTGTCGATGGCACTGCCTGCCCAATCTGAATCAACATGACCCTCCAGGTTAATCTTTTGATTCACATCATACTTGAGCCCATAATAAACTGTACCCCTGCATGCTTTGCAACCATCAGGTGAACATGTCTCAATGTGTTCACAGCAAAGAAAATATTTGGTCTCAGGTACATCAAGGACCCAATAATCTGACGATACATTTTAGTATCAACCGTCTCTGATGAAGCATCACTCAATAGCTTCATGTTCGGTGCCATAGGTGTAGCCATGCAGTCCATCATCCTGAACCTCTTTAGGATCTCTACTGCATACTTCCCTTGTCCAAGGAAGATTCCATTTGTGTTCTGCCACACCACCATACGTAGAACAATAGTGCATCGACACATAACAGGAGCATCACTGGTCTTCCACCTTCAACCTTGGATCAAAGGTTGGAATCCAATTTACTCTCAGTAAAGCCTAGAGTCATTAGTAATCTGCCCATCCTGTCATACCATGTCGAACCTCAGGATCTTCTGCAGTCACTCCCTCTGAAGCAAAGCATCATACTCCCTCTGTCTTCTGTACTCTATGCACTGAAACATTCTGTACTGGAGTGACAAGTAGTATCCATCTAGGATCACTGGATACTAAGATCCTCTATCTTGAACTTCTTCAAAAGATCATCTTGCACCCATCTGTTAGCTTGTCATATTATTCTTTGTCTTTGAACTGTCGTCACTTATTCTTCGGAACAAGTCTTCATCGTTCTTTGCTTGTAGGCGATTATGTATGCGATCTTTCCTACAAGTCAAATGCAATTGTATGGTTAGAAACATTTCATAAGGAATAATCATACTGGAAAATA
>LPNX011003222.1:159073-236617 GCA_001517045.1 Pseudotsuga menziesii
ACACTAATTTTAAAAACTTGGAATATTTCAGATCTGATTGGATGAAAAGATATATCTCTTCAAATGGAGCTGTCCAATGTACTACTTTTCTGAAAACAGTGGAGGGAAGCTCTCGGAACAGGAAGCCCTAATTTTCTGATTTCTTCTACAGAAATTCCTGTTACTGTTTCTGTGATATCTCCACAATTACTTATCCTCTATGTCTGAAATTTATCATTGAGGTAACCTCGCATGTCCCTGATCCACCACCATAGGTTTTATCAGAATTGGTTTCACCATTTGGGATTTATGATCATTTTCCCAAGGTGACCTGTTACAGGATTGTTCAAAACAACGAAGTTGTACGGCATGCCACGTGTCACTGGTTCATCTTCTGAGTCTGACCTTTGGACAAAAGAAATTAAATTCCATGCAATTTCTGGAACATCTTCAGGAATTCCATTTGGACCTCTGTAGCCCACGATATTGCAGATCTCCCCAGGTGACCTGTTTATGGATGATTTCTGGAAGAGGCTGGAACCCTAACTTGGAGAGATGATATCTCCCATAATATAGCGAATCTGAGGCTGATATTTTTACACAGTGTTCATCAGGATTTTATATTCGGCCTTTGCAATTTTTAGATTCTGATACTTCGCCAATCTCGGAATATAGAGACTGTACCAAAACTTAGCATTTTTAGTATTTAGGGTTTCTCCTAGCTCAGGGTCAAACTAGGGTTTGACTTTCCCGGAGTTTCGCCCAACCAAATTTCTTGATCCAGGTCTCTAAATTTCGGTTTTGATGAGGATAAAAATCCTATGTTGGTATCACCCAAAAATTCCTCTTCTGTAGAAACCCCTAATTTCCACATCGAAACTGAAAATGCTTGAAATTGAATTCCGCATCGACAGAAAGATGCACCCTTCAATGGACAGTCATCCTAGCATACGTTTGCTGAAAATCTGTGGAGGAAGATCCACAAAATAGGAAGCCCTAGTTCCTGTAGCTGCACAATGTCTTCTTCTCAGGTTAGCTCTGATACCATGTTAGTTTTTCAACATTTAAGCTAGCATTATGATAAGATCTTTTTCACTGAGAGAATAACAAGCACAACAATCACATAAGCACATCACAAGAGACAAGAGACACAAATATTTTAGGAGGGGAAACCATAAATGGAGAAAACCCCTCAACTTCCTCTAAGATAGTATCACCACAAGATGTGAACCCAAAACAGTAAGATGACCTCCCTTCACAACAGCAGCCTTCTGTCTTCTGTCAAGTCCAAGAATTTCCTTTTCCAAAAGTGCGCCACACTTGAGAGAGCAAGAGAGCTAAGTCACAAGTGATAAATAGAGAGACTCTCACTCTCTATTTATATTCTTCCGTTGACTTGAAGTGCACTCAACCATGTAGGCTTAACTTATAATTAATTACTTGAGCCTACACCTTAATTAGTGTATAATAACCCAAGTGCCCCTAAACTATGGGGACTTACCTAATGACTTGATATGACTTGTTTACATTATTAATCCTCCCGATCGGAACATCGGGGCATGACCACATGACTCAAATACATAATAGAAACATCCCGAAATAAACATCGGGTTACAATACATAAGATACATAGAAGAATACATTCTGAAGTTACATATATATCAACAAAGACTTTAACTTAGGCATTGGAAAAATATAATAGAACACAGATTCTAGACTTCCAAAAAATATGTCTTCCATTGAATCGACACGCTGCTTCCTTCCCTTGTAACCGTATGAAGACATTCTTTTAAACACACATAGATCATTCTCTTGAAAGGAGTAGTCCTCATAGTAACCTAGAGAGCAAATATCATGAAAACACAAAGAGCCAAGATCCTAGAAAGTGCAGACCTCCAAGCTCATGGAAACGTAGAGAACAAATCTCTCCTGGAGACGTAGAGCTCTCTATCGGCTACCGCGTGGATCTATCATTGGAAATATGGCCACAACCTCTCTCTAATAGCTCCATATTCCCCCCCATAATGTAGAGCTCTCTTCCCCATATATAGTTTACTCATTTATTAGGTAAGACCATGCTCTTCCTATCATCTTGGCCAATTCCTAAACATATAATTACCGTTGTAACTTTCAGGCATATTTTTATGCTTCAATTCACATGATTCTAGTGACTATTTATGCCCTAAAACCTTGGTCATGGCTGCCAAGGTTCAGTATTTATTCCCTTCCTTCAAGCTGCACCTCTCCTTTTTTCAAGCCAAGATCCAAGCACGCAGCAAAATTGAGGATCTAAATTAAATTCATGCTTTTAGTTGAGGAGTATTTAACATATATAAAGGATTAAACTTGTGTCTCCATGATAATACCTCGTGTATTTTATAACAAGTTTTAACCGAAGATCAATTGAAATAATAATAATTCATGTCCCTCTTTGTAAAAGACTTAGTTTATCACTTTTTTCATTTTCTTATGATAAACTTTATATTCATGTCCCTCTTTATAAAAGACTTAGTTTATCACTTTTTTCATTTTCTTATGATAAACTTTATATTCATGTCCCTCTTTATAAAATACTTAGTTAATCACTTTTTTCATTTTCTTATGATAAAATTTATATAATACTAATTCATGCCCCTTTTATAAAAAGACTTAGTCTATCATTTTAATTGAGGAATGATCTTGTTCGCAACTTATTTCCTCTTAGAATGACACCTAGGGCTTAGGTCGTCAAGGAGATCGTCATATACCCTTTGTTTTCTTAGAGTGTTTGATGCTCCTTCTGATGGGACGACTCATTGCTTCTCTTTAAACCTCATATTCTTAGGTGGGTTAACTAGAACCTTCTGTTATAGTATGCATATATATTTATTAGTCCAAATATATGTTTATTTCTACCTTGATTATTTTTAAGGAGACTATTACCTACAGTCTCTTGGAAATCGGCTCCTTATTTTTTCTTTTCTCCTCATCTTAACTCTTTCAAATTTAACTCCTTAACTCGTCTATGTCAATTAAGAAGAGTGCAACCCCCTCTACCCAGGCTTACTCATATTTAAGTACCAAGCTATGGTATCTTGGTTGGGATGAGTTTATCCTTTATGTAACTAGCTCATATTGAGTCCTAGGTTTTGTTTCTGGTGCGGCCTTGGTCTTGAGCTGATCTCTAGAACAATTACAATAACCATTTTTACAATTACAAAGTATTCAAGGTACAATAAGCAAGATATTATGTCCTCCCTCCATTAAAAATAACACTGTGCTCGATGTTCCAATTTTCCAGCCTATTTGCTTCTTCTCATGAGTCATCTTTTCTTGTTTTCGTCCGCTCTGATCCCCTGAGATCCTTCCGTATCTTCTCAAGACGATATCATTCAAGACCTGTAGTTTTTTGACAACAAGGTCGGATCTAGCCCAAACTTTATTCAGTAAATCACGTCAAATTATAATTCAACTTAAGCATAGGCCATGGATCCTTTGTATGATAACAAATTACAATTTAGGAAACACTTTCTAGTTTTTATTAGTATCATAATACCCAATTTTCTTCATAATGCAATTTATTCATCAATAAAACATAATTACTATACTTTGGGTGTTTGGTTTTATCTCCAACCTTTTTATAGTTATGTAGTCCTTGACCTGACGAAATCCTTCCTTCACATTACACATTAAGCATGTAAGAGTCTAATTACTTGGAAATTTGTTAACACGCCTTTACGTTCGTTATGTTTTCCAAAATCTCCCTTGAGTTCCTTTTCCATTCTTGTGTGATCTTACAACAATTTTCTGAGGTTACTCTCCCTTTTAACCACTAGTCGAAAGTTTTCTCCTCAGTGACATCAAACAACGTCCTGTCTTCCAGATGTCCAGTTTTGCCTAGGTCTTTTCTTGCCACACTATATGCCTAACACCAATGTGCTCATGCAGAAATCACTTGCCTAACACCATTGTGCTCCTATAGCATATATGCCTAACACCAATGTGCTCACGTGGCAATCACTTGCCTAACACCATGGTGCTCCCGCAGCATTCAAAATTTTTCCTGGTTTGTAATTAGTATAAATTTCAACTTTGACTATTCGTAATGTACACTCCTTGGTGCTTAGCATGACTTTACTGTCATTGTCCCGATTCGTGAATCAGCTACACAGTTAGTCAAAGCATCTATCGATAACCCAAAATTTCATTAATTAATCATTTAGAATTTCATAAGTTGCAACGATTTTAATCATCATTCATGAATTATATAACCCTGTAAATCATATAGAAAAATTACTCCTTACTCATTTCTGAGCAATTAAGCGTAACTTATATACACAGGCAGATTTATATACCGTAGTGCACGTCGATTGCAAAAATGGTCATAATCTTGGTGAAGCCTGCAATGCTATTATATAAACAACATCATCCACAGCTAATCCTTGGTTTATAAAACCTCAAAATTCGACAATTTATAATAAGTAGAACATCACCGATTCTTAACCTTATTATTTAAGGTAGCGAGTGTATTTTACTAACAGTCAATTCCGACTGATAGTTTTCCCAACATATCCTGCAATGTTAGCATATAACATTAAACAACATTCATAAACTTTATTATTTTCAATATCAATATCTTTAGACATCCTTGCTTGGCTATATTTGGATAATTACTAGTGAAGGGATATTCCAACTTACACCACATTCATGAGTGGCAATGCTAGGGACATGGAAATTCCAATAACATCAGTAATCCAAAGTAAACAAAGTAAACTAATTACCATAATTTCATACCTCAACTACTTATGTCACATCTTACAAATTTTCTAGTTCATCAAAATGAGTCTTTATAGAGGTGTACTCCTTCTGCACGACCAGTAACATTAGGCACAACGCATCATGCTATTTACCTTAATTGTATTGGGGTCCAAGTTCATAAGTAGTCTAGTTTTCTTTTTCCTTTTCTTGAGGAAATACTGTAAGGAATTTTGTCGTTTTCGTGAAAATGTATAAGAAGATCAATAATACCAATGAAAATGTATAAATAGCTCAATAGTATTTATGTGCATAACCCAATTTCTTGCACACTAATAATTATATGTAAAGGATACATTATAACAATGGTATCATTGTAACTAACTTGATTTATCTTCCCAACAATTCTGAAATTCAAGCCCTACCTTTACTTAGCATCTATTTAGTATGCTAATGGTATTCAACATTCACAAGTTAATCAGCAACTTTTGATAAAGAAGTTAACATTCACTTTCTGAAAATTTATTGTTACACACAGGTTTAGAAACTAAATAACATTCACTTATTATGCATAACAACTAACCATTTCCTAGTTTTTATTAGTTCACGATAGCCAGACTAAAATAACCAAACATAATTCTTCCTTATGACATATGCATTCAGGACCTAAGTCATACGATAGTTATGTGCATACATATAGGTGAAAGAGTTTTGTCCAAAACTAGTGGACCCAAATCTTGAGAACCACTACTTCATCCTACCTTTGATCTAAATGCTCAATCATTAAATTTGTTTTTGGCTATAATAATTCATGCACCTTAACCAAATTATTCCATTACCAACATCTATATGCAATCGTAGTCATTCGACTAACATGTACCGATGTACCCATACGATTCAGTGCAATTTGTTTGTTCCCGGTTTACATGAAATTCCAAATGTAAAGAGGTGTTTCATATTTCATATAATGTTAGTATTTTTTTAACACCACTAACATTAATTTGATACTATTTGTATTTTGTAAAATCTTGACAATATAATATATGCCTTTAGCATAGCTACTACTTTAGCATTACTTACTTTTGTGCTTAAACCATTTTACCATATGTGATAGTTTGCGGCAATTCTTTTAGAGAGTTTTCAAGGGTAATACAGTTACTCCTAAATAATCAACTTGTCAAGTTTTCCTTTAATAGATACCTTGATATCTTCAAGGAATTTAGGTAAGTTATATATGTATAATTTAGATACATACATATATAACCATATTCCCTCACATAGTGATACCTATAAGACTTTGAAGTATACTCTCATGAGCCACTTACATTTACAAATAATGAACCCCAAATTAGGTCTAAAGGACCTATAATCAATATTCAATTCTCGTTAGATCTTTAGCACTCCTACATTTGATTGGTAATTAGGTACCCCTTTCAATGTTACTCTTTAACAACAATAATTCATCATATCTTACAATGTAATGTATCACATTTTTTTTCCACATGGAATTCTAAGAATCTTTTAACATACATCAAGTCATTAACGACCAATTTAACTATGAATGTAGGTTCTAAAGGTCACTTATTTTAACAATTCAAATCCCACATTACTATTATAATAGGAACTACTATAGTACTTTCGTCGACCATGAGTTTGTCCACGAAGACCTCATTAAAATTTATTGGCGCAACTCAAAATAGAGACGAAGCAATCATTTTAGCCATTTGTAAACATATTCGTAAGTGATCAAGGAAATAGCCAGATACCTACATAATTTTAACTCACAAAAGTAATGGCCTTCTTCATTGTAATCTTGAGGAGATGTTCCACTTTCTCCTGCACAACTATAAGGTTGACAAATATCTGCGTTTGGTACATCTTAAGGTACCTACGTTGCAGAACAATATGAACTTGTTGTTTTCTATTATCACAAAGCAAAACTCAATCATTAGTTCCTAAATGCAATATGTAAGAGCATTTTGAACCCAAATAGGCCCAAATGTTTCAACTCTCGCTCTGATACCATCTGTGACATTCCGAGAAGCCTGAAAGTAACTTAGTGAAAAGTGGGGTAACTTTTATTTTCTTTTTTCTTACAACATATTGTTTGAAGTCCAAACAAGTCGACTATACTAGTCTCTGAATAGTATAACCATCAGTTTCGATATTATCACAATCATCTACCATAACTATCCATACATTTGACCACATACGTTTGAATCACTAGTTTCAGAACCATAGTAGACTTTAAAAAATGACTCTATTCTTTAACCAACAATTGGATATATAAAAACTCATTAACCATGTTAAATCATCTTATTTTGGACTCATCATTAGACAAATTGTATGGTCATTATTAACAGAACATGAGGTACATGCAGCTAGGGTACATAAGATAATTTCCTGAAATAAATACGTCAAAAGAACAAGAGATATTATACATCAAGAACAGACAAAATGAGATCAATGTACGTACATCCACCAAACTATTATATCATGTATTATTAATTCAATATGAGAAAATACATTCCGCAACATCCTTGTTTCCATACTTGCTTTTAGATGTTCTCATGGAGTACCTCTAAGCTATTAAGGAAACTTGAACCTCTTGGTTCTGTGATTTCTTTGAATCCTACAAAGGATCCATCACCAACTTTTTATGCATACAAACACGAAATAATTATTCTTAAGCAACTTTAAACTTTACGACAAAAGGCCTTCCTTCTCGTGTTCCTTCATTTTAATTGTCACACAGCTTATTAACCTATTGAGGGCTAGGGTTATGCCCCACCTGTTACAGCATAGGTTATAACCAATTTTAAACAACCCTAAGTGTGTTCTTAATCATGCTAAGAACCCCTTAAATAGACATATATACATTTATGCTATCACCATAGATTAACTAGGTAATGATCTTTCATTGGATAGGAGTCATTTTCATTAGATAGGCTGTTTAGGACAGATCCAAAAGTTATTGACAGCCTGACACACATAGGTAGACCTTCCCAGCCGAACCTATGCTAGGTATAAAACTATGTAGGTGAAGAAAAATACTTATACACGACTTACTGAAAGAAAACACATCTCACACAAGATTCAAAATGACTTTCTATAGTCAGTTTTTGGTACCCATAATGCTGGCTCAATCTATGTCTTAAATCTAATATGCGGAGAATGAGAACTATTTACTAACACCAGCGCATACCTTGGATCAACACCAACATGTATGAGGGTCCAACAATATGGTGCCAACCAAAAAAAGAACTAGAAGGACCCATAACCCAGGTGGAGGGTCATCTTACACATAAGAAATATAAGAAAATAACAACGAATACGACCTAGGTCGTATAGACACCCGTAAAACCCAACAGAGGTTTATACCTACGCAAATAAAATTGTAATGGAAATCATAGTGGGAACTAAGCCATATGGTAAACATTTATCCTATGATCAGCTATTTACCCTCTATCATTTACGGCTGATGGACTGATCAACGTCTTTCAATTAATCTTTGACTTTTAACAATTCTCACAGCTTTACACCTACAGTATACTTTCATGGGCTAGCCTATTTAATGACACTGCATTTCGGCTATGAATTGCTGTCGTGGTAAGAAATTCAGTAGGCTAGCATGTGTCTGCCTGCGTTTTAATCCAGAATGAAATGTAACTTTGCTATCCAAAACATGTATTGCATTCTCCTAAATGATGTACAACAAAACCCAACGAGACGCCATTTAAACCCAACACATGACGTGGATCTGTAATTTAGGATATTTATTCCATCTAAAAATACTATCTAGGGTATGTCTTATCATTTAATTTAGGCATCCGTACCCAATGAAAGCACTATCATATTTCATATACATAGGGCAGAATTTCAAGATATAAATTTTATGAAGCTGATATAGAGCAAGAATAAGTTGCACAGGCATTGAAATCACTTTACCTTACAAGTGAAGGTAGAAACTTGCCAGGTCGCAAAAATTGGGAAACTTTTTGCACAGGCATTGCAACCGCTTTAACTTAGGCATTGGAAAAATATACTAGAACATAGATTCTAGACTTTTGGAAAATATGTCTTCCATCGAATCCACACGCTTCTTCCTTCCCTCGTAACCATATGAAGACATTATTTTGAACACACAGAGATCATTCTCTTGAAAGGAGCAGTCCTCATAGTAACCCAGAGAGTAAATCTCATGAAAAAACAAAGAGCCAAGCTCCTAGAAAGTGCAGACCTCCAAGCTCATGGAAACGCAGAGAGCAAATATCTCCTGGAGACGTAGAGCTCTCTTCCAGCTACCACGTGGATCTCTCATTGGAAATATGGCCACATCCTCTCTCTAATAGCTACATCTTTTCCCCCATAACGTAGAGCTCTCTTCCCCATATATATTTTACTCATTTATTAGGTAAGACCATGCTCTTCCTATCATCCCAGCCAATTCCTAAACATAGCACTGTCATTGTAACTATCGGGCATATATTTATGCTTCAATTCCCATGATTATGGCGATCATTTATGCCCTAAAAGCTTGGTCAAGGCTGTCAAGGTTCAGTATTTATTCCATTCCTTCAAGCTGCACCTCTCCTTTTGTCAAGCCAAGATCCAAGCACACAACAAAATAGAGGATCTAAATTAAATTCATGCTTTTAGTTGAGGAGTATTTAAAATATATAAAGGATTAAACTTGTGTCTCCATGATAATACTTGATGTATTTTATAACAAGTTTTAACAAAAGATCAATTTATATAATAATAATTCATGTCCCTCTTTATAAAATACTTAGTTCATCATTTTTGTTATTTTCTTATGACAATACTAATTCCTGCCCCTTTTATAAAAAGACTTAGTTTATCACTTTTTCCATTTTATTATGATAAACTTTAAATTCATGTCCCTCTTTATAAAAGACTTAGTTTATGACTCTTTTAATTTTCTTATGATAAACTTTATATTCATGTCCCTCTTTATAAAAGACTTAGTTTATCACTTTTTTCATTTTCTTATGATAAACTTTATATAATACTAATTCATGCCCATTTTATAAAAAGACTTAGTCTATCATTTTAACCGAGGAATCGTCTTGTTCGCAAATTATTGCCTCTTAGAATGACACCTAGGGCTTAGGTCGTCAAGGAGACTGTCATATCCCCTTTGTTTTCCTAGAGTGCTTGATGCTCCTTTCGATGGGACGACTCATTGCTTCTCTTTAAACCTCATCTTCTTAGGTGGGTTAACTAAAACCTTCTGTTATAGTATGCATATATATTTATTAGTCTAGGTATATGTTTTCTTTCTACTTTGATTATTTTTAAGGAGACTATTACCTACAGCCTCCTAGAAATCAGCTCCTTAGTTTTTCTTTTCTCCTCGTCTTAAATCTTTCAACTTTAACTCCTTAACTCGTCTATGTTGATTTTTAAGAAGAGTGCAACCCCCTCTACCCAGGCTTACTCATATTTAATTTACAAGCTATGGTGTCTTGGTTGGGATGAGTTTATCCTTTATGTAACTAGCTCATATTGAGTCCCAAGTTTTGTTTCTGGTGGGGACTTGGCCTTGAGCTCCTCACAAGAACGATTACAATAACTAATTTTAGAATTACAAAGTATTCAAAGTACAACAAGCGGGATATTACATTGCATGATCCACACATTACCTATTGCACCTTCCTTGACCTGGTGCGAAGTTGTCACCTTGAAATTATCTCCCATACTGAAGATATGTTCCCTCCATTAATTCACTGGTGTTAACTACCTCTAACTGAATGTGAACTGATTAAAATAAAGTGAACTAATTAAACTGAAGTGAACTTAATTGAAATGAACTAAAATCAATTGAATTTAATGTGGACCAATTAAATAAATGCTTGACCATTAGTTAGGAGTTTAACTTAATGTCTTTAGTGCTTCACAATCAGTACCAACCACAACAATAACTTTGCATAAATTAAGGAGTATATTCCTTAATTAACTTAAACTTTATTTCCTCAACTTGGACTTAACTAATGTCTTTTCAATTTGATTTCACTAGAGGTCTGACATGGGCAACTCAAATCCTTACTCTATCTTTGTGTGCATCTCATTTATCATTAATTAAATTATGCATGGTCCATAAGTGTTCAATTAATTAATCATATTTATCATATCATACTTAGAATAATTGTTCCAAACCTATGAGCTTATGTATTTCCCCGGGTCATATAGTGATATTCTAAAGTAAATCACTCAATGGGTACCTAATCCCTAAAGGAGACTTATAGCACCTAGTGACCATCACTAGCCATACATCACATAGTATATCCTCATGACTTGATACAACACAAGCTATATGGTATTGATAAAACACAAGAATCCAATCTTGATACTACACAAGATTATGACCTTGATACAACACAAGGTTCCAACCTTTATACAACACAAGGTCATGATCTTGATACAACACAAGAGCATAGTACATGCATTTCTGATGAATAGGACTTGATACAACATAATGTCCTAGATTGATACACCACAATATTCCTGAACTTAATACAACATAAGTTATGGATTTGATACAACACAAGTATATTAACTTAATACAACATAAGTTTCTGAACTTAATACAACATAAGTTCTAGATGTGATACAACACAGGTCTCTTGGAGAATGACTCCTGATGTTGTAGATTTAACAGGTAAGAAGTAGGAGAATAAAAAGTTGTACAGTGACAACCAGAGTGCCATTCATCTTGGAAAGAAATCAACCTTTCATTTGAATAATAAACATATACATCTCAAGTATGATTTCATAAGATATGTTATGGAAGATGAACTATGAAAGTTAGAAAAGATACACACTAGCCATAATCATGCAGACATGTTAACAAAGGTAGAAACCAGAGAGATATTGAGATCCTCCTTGATTTTAGTTTGGCCTTCAAGCATGAAGGTCAACAAGAGAAATTTTCCAAGTCCAAGTTTTATATCATAGTCCACAATTGCAGCAACAATGTATTTGTTGTGATCAGTGTCCAAGTGGGTCCAATATTGTTGGTTGTGTAGCCCGATCTTCCATATTCACTGATCCTATTGTTCAACCATGTTTGCACCCCAATTTTACTGTACACTCAACCCAATAGTGGGGTGCAGGGGGTACCATCCCCCCAATTGGGGGATCGAGGGTCCAGTAGGCCCCCAGCGGGGGTTCGAGTGTTAGGGCTAATCTTGACTTGGTAAAAGAGTCATTAAGTTAATCGTGGTTTAACTCAAAGCACATGTTTTTCCCATGGTATTTAGTGGCTAATGCTATTTTTCCATTGTATTTGGTGGCCCATGGTCTTGTCCCAAGGTATTTCTTGCAAGGAACTATTTATAATTCTTGAGGAGTCTCCATTGTAAAGTGGCCTTAAGGTGAGTGGTGGCTAGCTCGCTTGGCCCGGTTGGCTAGTTTTGGCCATGGGATATAATAGATAATATGGTGGTTTTTCTTATTTTTTGGTTTTCCATGTAAACATTGTGTGTCTATCTTAAATGTGTTTCTATGTGTATTTGTGTTCTCTCATTATTCATTATATGTATGTTCATTAAATCCTAATAAGTGGTATCAGAACATGTGGTTGGAGATCCTTGAGGCCATAGCTTTTGTACCTGAGTTTTAATTAATATGTTGTGGGGTGCATGTTTGGTGGTTCCCGACACGCTAGCAATATTTTTGGGTTCCTAATTATAATGTAATTTCCTCAATTGCTAGAAGCACAACCCTATTATTTGCAAATAAGGGATGTTGAATCAAGTGTGGAATGAACCATTGGGTATGTGCGAGGGTGACCAGTGTACTCATAGTCTAACTTGATATAGATTAAAGAGGTTGAGTCTTTGATTGCAGGAAAAATGTGAGATGGTTTAATCTCAACTGTGGGACCAAGATTGGTGAACCATGTATGTGAATATAATTCCTAGAGAACTTGTGGTCATAGTAGATGAGGACACATGTAATCCGGTAGATGGGTTATTTTTATATGGATGCCAAAAGGAGCATGAAATAAAATGATCAAGAAAGTGAGGATGGAAAGGCGAGAGGATGTAGAAATGGATGGTGATGGGCTAGTCACCATGAAGATAGATGAAAAAAATATGGAGTAGTTTGCATGTAATTGGGCATATGGATGTAAGACGTAGAAAGGCATGCATACCATTGGTAACTCATCGATAAATTCAGGAGATAGACCTAGGTGATAGGGGGTGTCTATGATATTCCTCGATAAAACTTTGAGGGGGGTGTTATATTTTTCATCTCTCTATCCTTGTTCCGAGGGATTTTGAACTAGGTTCAGTACCTTCTTCTCACCACAACAAAACTTAAGATATTGACCTGACAGAGCAGAGCTCATCCAGCAGCACCTGCGACACATATGTCGTCTCACCTGGGATATCTCTTTTTTATGGGTAACTTCCAGAACCAGGTTTTTAGAGTTGTGTGGGAGGGTGTTTTAGTACATTCGCTTTGCGCCAAGGCTTCCAACAAATTCTGGGGATGGATTACTTGTATTCACTATACTTCAGTAGCTCAATTGCGATCTAACCTTTCTTTAGGAAACTTAGGTAAATAAACACTAGGAATGCAACATAATCATATCCAGTAATACAATGTGACCATAATACATCTATGCATTTGTAAACAAATCTACTTTCATTCATTCACTACAATAATCATACATTTATCTAATACTATTAGAATTCACACATATACACAGAATATAATGTGGAAACCTATTTGGGTGAAAACCACAAGGTGCTCTTCATCTGGCATGAGAAAATAGATGCACCTTTCATCTACGCACTAAGCTGCAGACTCTGCTCAATATCTTCTTCGCTAAATTTATAGAATCTTCCTCCCTCTCATGTTATTTGATCTTCTCTCTTTTCTCTTTCTACTCTACTTCTACTAGCGATCCGCACACATCCTGGATCGACTCAACCTTCCCTACTCGTCTGCACACTTAGTTGCACAACCCTTACTCTGATGCACTCAGCAATACATATCCATTAACCAATAATTACTATTGAGTATAGATTGAGAGATTAATATGTCAATGTCTAATCACAAACATCTAATACCACTCTAGCTCAAGAGTCTTACCAAGAGTCTAACCAAGAATCTAAAAGCTAGAAGCTAACCCATATACAAATTGGGTTCCTTATTTTATAGCCCTATTATAGACTCGATACAGGTCCCATACACGCTTGATATAGACTAAATACCAACTTGACATAGACTCATTACAAACTCCTTTTCTGTCGCTATCTCATCCGAATTACTATATCCATCCAATGGGTTGTCTTTCCTCTTCTAGTAATACATAATGGGAGGCAATATCGGCCTGACTTACAAAGATTCCTTCACATGTGTTGTTTCCGTTGGATTCAGTCGAGCTCATACCCACGCTCATTAAGGCCTGTCGCTTTCTCGGCATTATGCCTTAATGTCATTTTCTAGCTGTTATACTATTTGCACACCTACTTCTATTGATATTCTATCATACCATCTCGTGTCACATTCTATCCTTATGTCGTGGCTTACTTATATGGTGCAAATTCCTCTTCTAGTTCCTTCTCCTCTTCTTCTTCTTCTCTTTTACTTCCTCTGTTGCAACATCCTTCCCTTTCTCATTTATGTTGCATCCTCAGTGGTAGCTCCTTCCTCTTCCCTTTTGACTCTTCTCCATACTTAGGAAGAATTTTGCATGAATTCTGCTCTATTGTCCCTATGCTCAACATGGTGATTACTCCAAGTCAAGTTTAAAGGGGGATTTTTAGGTTTAATATTATCTTGGTAAAAGATTCATTGAGGTAATCTTGGTTTTGGTCAAAGAACATGTTTTTGGGCCCATGGTATTTGGTGGCCAATGGTATTTTTCCATGGTATTTAGTGTTCCATGGTATTTGGTGGTCCATGTTATTGTACCATGGTATTTCATGTAAAGAAGTCTTTATAATGATTGTGGAGGATCCATTTTAAAGTGGTCTAGAAGTGAGTGGTGGCTATCTCGCTTCGCCCAATTGACCAGTTTTGGCCATGGGATATAATAGATCTATTATGCTGGTTTTTTTTAGTCTTAGGTTTTCCATGTAAACATTGTGTGTCTATCTTAAATCTGTTGCTATGTTTTTTTTTTCTCTCATTATTAATTATATGCATACTCGTTAAAATCGTAATATCGAGGGAAAAACCTCTGAAAGAATTTTTTGGTATGTTTGTTGGACAACAGTTTATGACCCATGGTATTGGCTGACCCGTGGTATTTTCCCATGGTAATTCCCCTATAAAAGGAAAGCACTATAATAAGACTGTATATTGTATTGTAGCGTTGTAAAACAATCTCTATGATTGTATTTGATAGAATGTGAGAGACTGAATATGAAGTGCAACGGGTTTGCTGCAAGTTGTATCCCTTCATTTTGTTGGACGATGTAATAATAAAAGGATTGACAACTTATGTGTGGACGTAACTCATCTTGGTTGAACCATGCTATATTGGTGTTTCTCTTGTAATGTGTTTATGTTTTAATATTTGCATCCTATTTAATTGTTATTTCTCTGCAATCCTGTTTTTCTAACAGTTACTCCTACAATGGTTACCCAAATATTTCTCAACCAAAATTTTAAATTGCATGAAAATGCATATCTCCACTATGTTAGATCACAATCCCACATTCACCATAAAATTTTTACAATCCATAGAGAACTCAATTGAAAACGTGCACATCTTATCATCCCCAAACATATGGCTAGATAGAAGTAGTCAAGAAGTGTCTTGAAACATATTTGATTTGTTTTGTATTTGAAAAGGAACACCAGTGGGCACAATGGTTGCATTTAGCAAAAATGGTTGTATAATTCCACTTATCTCGAGGTTACAATAATGACATCATATGAAGTGGTCTATGGCCAACAACTTTCTTTAGTGCTTTCTTATCTACCAAGTACCTCCAAAGTACACATAGTAGATATTTTTCTTTATAATCACGATGTCTTTCTTTCCACAATTATAAAAAAATTTGGAATGGACTAGAATTTCATTAAGAAATAGGTGGACCAAGATCAATCAAAGAATTCATTTGAAGAAGGTGACCTGGAATTTTGTTTCCTCCTACCTTATAAGAAAATCTCTCTCAGAGCTAAATTATATCAAAGTATCGCATCAAATTTTTACTCCCCATATTAGATTGTTCCATGCATTGGTCAAGTGGCTTACAAATTAACATCTCCAGCACACTCGAAGATCCACCGAATATTTCACATATCTTGTTTAAAGAAGGTAGTGAGTCAAAATTATAAAGTTCAAACTACATTTCCCAAGTTATATGAAGAAGGCTCGATTTAGATCCAATTAGAAGCAATTTTGGCCACTAGGTAACATCATCTACGTTAATACACTAGCTATGAAGTTTTATATATTATAAAAGGAAACCTCACTAAAAGATGGTACTTGCAAAATACCATCCATTTTCCAGAATTTTCCCCATCTGAACAATGTTTTTTTGAAGGGGGAACCTTAGGTCCTACCCTAACACCCATAAAGGCTCATAGGCCCTATTCTATTAAAGTACAAGAACAAAAGCCCATTATATAGTGATTGGGTTGTGAATAAATATAAATGGGCCCTCTTTATGAAATAAAGGCTCGATGGTAGTTCCCTTAGTAATAGTGGAACCAAAAGTACTTAGGTCATTGTCTATTAAGAACTATATATAAATTAATAAGTTATCTAAAGTGTGGCAAGATCTTTTCTCTAAATTTCTGGGTTTAAGTATGTTACAAAAGGTGTTCAAAGAGCTAAATTCAAATTTTCAATATTTGAATCCAAAAAATGATGATCCAAAGAGTTTTAATGATAATTGACGGATCTCATTATGTGATTATGCCTAAAATTATTGGCAAGATCTTATATAGCATACTAAAGTGATTTTGGGGGATTTATATCAAAAGATAAATTTAGGTTTGATTTTAATATAAATATTCCTTTCAATGGGAAAAAAAAGAAGGTTTTCAATGAAAAAATAAGGATTAATGATCAAGTAGTTTATGTTAGTTTAATCTTGATTGGTTAAAGAGTGAAAGATGGATTTACCATTGATGATTTATTGGCCCATGGTTTTGGGTGTCCCATGGTATTTTCCCATGATATTTCATGTGAATATTCCTATTTAAAGACTTGACTCTATACCTTGCATACACATGAAAATGCAGATTGTAAAATATTTGTATAGAGTTGAATTTAATCAAAATGTAAATGTGCATGTAGGGTATAATGTTTAGGCATGCACATCACCTATAAAAAGTCTACACACATATTTTGATGGGTTATTCTTTACCCAAGTCAATTTTAAAAGGGGAATGTTAGGTTAGGTTAAATACTAAAATATTGGTTTACCAGTAGAGTCATTGTTAAGTTAGGTTAAATTGTCAAATATTGATTTACTATTAGAGGCACGTGGGTTTGGGTTTCTCTTGGTATTTTCCTCCAATTTGCCTTGCATTTTGGGAGTGGACAAGTTTTATATATTTATTTATAGGTTTGGGTTTCCATGGTAAAAACCTTGTTTATTTATGTGTGTGCTTTCTTAATATGTGTTATATTATTCCTCTTTCTTATTATGTGTTATATTATTTCTAAGAACTCATAGCTAATTCAATCAAAATGTAAATTTATTGCTGAAGAAATATTAAAAGAAATGCATGTGTAATGGGTGAAAATTTCTTCAAATATATAATTGCTTGCATTGAACCCAAACTATTCAAACATTTGCATTCCATTGTAAAGTTCCTAAAGTTATGGGTAATGACCGACTTTGGTAAATATTATCTTCATTTATGTGTATGTTTTTTGCTATCTATTATATTATTTCTTAACATCTAGTATCAAACTCAAAAGAGTGGTATTTGTTGGAATAATGGAGAAATATAGTATATTGTTTAAGTTGTTTAGGGTTAGTTTTGATTTGTTGTAACCATTTTGGCGTTTCGTGCTCACGAGAGTTTAGTAGCTCCATATTTTTCATGGATTTGGTTGAAACTTAGTGAGCCTATAAATGTAATAGTTTTTCTCTATCGTTAATGAGATTGCTATAGCATTGTCTCTTTTGTCTATGCCCACTGGGGTTGGTTATTTTGCATTCTAATTTTTAAATTGGTATGAAAGAACATTTGGGTGTGATTCTCTCATGAGAATGCCCAGGATCATTAGAGAGTAGACTATTGTTTGGGAGTGATTTTTGAGTGAGTGTGAAGTATTGATGTTCTAATTATTGTGGTTGTAGATAGTTGTTGGGAAGTCTATCGCCAATCGGGAATCCCATCAATCAAGCCACTGTTGTGAGAAGATACTATCAATCCCTACATCTTCTTTATGAAGGTCCTTTTTTTTAACCATGGGAACAACAACCTCCCAGGAGTATATCCAACAACCCCAGATATGCCAATAACTTGTGACTTAGCAACTTATAACTTAGCAGGGGCCAAGACATCTCGAAGACCACCTACGAAGATCCATTTGTTGTCATCCTTTAAGAGTTGATTGGTGTGGACATCCATCATGGTATAAGTGTCAGTAAGGAAGACGAGTATATTGTTTTGTTGCTCTTGTTGTGCAATTGAACACAAAAGAAGATGTGTTGTTTGTTGTAGAATTATTGTTTATTACTTATTGCTACAACTACTTCAGATCAGTGAGCTAAATATTGTGTGGATTATTGATTGGACATGTGGAGACTAATCTGTAAACCCATTCAGAATTGAAAGTGTTGCACATTCCATTGCAGAGTGAGGCATGTTGGAAGAGGACACACAAAAGACATGCCTAGATTTTTTGGCAAACCTTTCTCCACAGATCCTTGAGGAGCTGTCATGATACCTGAAGATTGAAGGACAAATCCTGTCAATGTAGTTCATTGTTTTACCAACCAGATTATTGATGGTTGCATTGTGAATATTGTCACCATTCATTGCTTGAAGAAGCTCTTGGGATAGCCATGACTGCTATTGAAAGAGGAGGCATGAGCAGAGGAGAAAATATTCTTGCGTGAGGCAGAATCCTATACATGAGGCCGCTGAAGAGAGTCATCATTCCTCATAAATTTGAGGTCGAGGATCCACATATATGTGGTTTTTGATCTGTTGAAAGTTGTGTATTCTCTTGTGCTTTGTATTTGCATAGATGCCTAACAGTTTGGAAGAATCATATTTGACAGAAGCAAACAAGTTGGACTTATGTAAACTATAAGTTCAAGATCCAAACATATCTGGAAGTAGTGATGGCCTAAGACATTATTCTTGGTAAATAAGACATTCCTGAAACCCCTACCAATTTAGTTCAGGATTGCGATCATTGCAAGAGAAAATATAAGGTGCTTCTCAGAATGTCCATGAAGGACAACATCATCCTACACGTATGAGAATGTAAGACAACCATAGGCACATGGAGCACACTCAAAGGTATGTATGAAACATCAAATTCAAATCACATCATTTTTTTAAAAACTAAGTTGCTTTCTATTAAGATGGGGGAGAGAGAATATGTGAACAACTACATATCTAGAATTAAAGACTTGAGAGATAAGATGAGTGATATTGTTGAGAAAGTGTCTAGTTTCGATGCTGTCATAATCATGTTGAAAGGGATGTTAGTAGAATACCAAATGTTCATTTATAGCCTGGTAGCTTAGGAAAATGCCCCCACCTTTGAAGAATCGTTAGGAATCCTTGTGCAAGAAGAAGAGCGCCGGAGAAATTTTGAATGCAGGAATTCAAGCTCAGATTTGATGTTGATGGAAAAGGATAAACAACCATACAAGGAAAGGCCATGGGACATAAAAAAAAGAGGTAATACTCCACATGATAATAAGGTATGGAATTTTCAAAGATTGACTCACTTACTAAAAGGATTAATGTAATTTGTCATTATTGTGGGAAGACTCGACACTTTGCTAGGGATTGTTATAAGAAGTATGATCAGGAAAAACAAAGAAAACATGCTGGTCCTTTTGCTGAAATTGATTTCCAAAACATTAGATTGTTCCTTTCAGATGCCACTGTGTTTGCTGAAACAAATGACTCTAATGCTTGGTTTCTAGATTCTGGTGCTTCCATACACATGTCAGGAAACAAAGATTGGTTTGAAAACTATAAGGAAGCTAACAATGGTGCAAACATATACCTAGGTGATTATCACTCTCATTCAATTAACAGATATGGAGATAGATATGTGACATTTCCAAATGGTAGTGTGAAACAGATTCAAAATATGATGCATGTATCTGGTATAAAGAAGAACTTGGCCTCTGTGTCCACCATAGCAGATAAAGACATGGACGTAAATTTTTTCAAGCCGCGTTTCATTATGAAGGATATGTAGGATCACTATAAGGTAATTGCTACAAGTGCAATAGTTGGAGGTCTATAAAAGTTCAATGTGACAATGAATGCCCATCAAGCGCTGACATACACAACCATATCAATAGAAGTGCTATGGCACCTAAGGTATGGACACTTGAATTATAATGATTTGTTACTTCTGTAGAGACAAGGAATGGTGGATGGGCTTCCATTGTTGAAGAATGAACATGCATCATGCGAAGGGTGTGCACTAGGAAAGCAAATTAGGGAATAATTTCCTACACATACATAGAAAAAGAAGAGGGACATCCTTGAACTAGTGCATATAAGTATTTGTGGTCCCTTGCAAACAAGGTCACTTGGTGGGGCATCATACTTCTTGATTTTCATTGATGATTGTACTAAATATACTTGGTTCTATTTTTTGAGGAAAAAGAGTGATGTATTTTAATAATTCAAATAATTCAGAAACATGGTTGAGAAGGAAACATCAAAGCCCATCAAAATCCTCAGGTCAGATCAAGGGGGAGAGTACTCCTCAGGAACCTTCAACAGATACTGCAAGGATTGTAATGAACAAAAATATATAATAAATAAACATTAATAGCTAGTAATAATTAAATAACTAATTATTAACGAAGAGACACCTTGATGAAAGGTTATGTCTTTTTATGAATGGGCACCCATCATGGGTATTTATACAAGAAACATTCTCATTGTAATACCATCACTTATCTATTATTCATATATTTATCCATTTATGGAGTTTCTATCCTATTTACGTTGTATTTTTCTATAAAATAGTATTTTATTGTTCCAATGGTATCAGAGCAAATCTTTTCCTGGGCCTCACTAATTTCAAATTTTGTTGGTCATCATATTGAGAGTTTCTCTCATTAGTGGTCCTTGACCAAACCAAAAGACCCTTGGCCATCTTCACTTAAAAAAAAAATTATATTATATTAATAAAAAAAAACTATAAAGAAAAATTTAGTCCATTGCAAGTTCCAAGAGATCGGAAATCAAGGAAAAACACAAAATATTACAAACATAATTTCCCAAAGAAGAATTTAGTGTTACGGGAAAATAAACATATAGTCGTTAGTTTGAAATTCAAAATGTCTATTGAAGAAAGAATTTATTTATTCCAAGGCAAAGAAAATTGGGTGGAAGATCCCATATAGAGAAATACTAATTACACTGAATGCATTATATAAGGGGTTGGTTCCTCTACCAGCATCATCGTGAGTCGACGACCAATGAGTATTCACCCCCTGTTTCTTGTTATTTAGGCTAATTGCATGTCATTCTACTAAGGAATAGATCAAAGAATTTCATAAACCTCCTTCACAAATTTTTGGCCCATAATGACATTGTACAAAGGATGGTCATCATTGGCAGAGAGGACCATAGTGTCCAGGTACCATTGCTCCACAACCTCATAATTGGGAAACTTTCGTTTCCTTGCATGGAGCTTGAATTCCAATAAATAGGAGTGTAAATTGTCAAAGTATTTGAGTTTTATGATATTTCTGTAGAATAGAGTGTCCCAGATGTTCTTGTAATGCATTCCTAATGACAAACCCGACTCTTCTAATGATTCAATTTTTTTTTTGTGGGTATCCCCAAATCAACAAGCTGGGGATCTTGTTGGTAGCTCCGTGTGAAGTATCAAAATGAAAGTGTAGTTTGTTGCATTGAGTTAAAGCCGAGACCAAACCAAACTAGCTATCGAACACTGCGAACTAACATGCATACTAAATTTATTTTTCTATTTTTTTGGTGCGATATATTGTTCCTATTTATATCTGAGATAGTGTTCCAAACTGTTCAACTATAACCTCGTCATGGCTTCGATTATTATATATGAATTTCTCAACGGAAAACTGAGCGCCAAACTTGATAACATAGCCCTTGAAATCAAGAATTATGCATATTGACATTAACATTACAATGTTGGGAACTCTATAAGCTAGTTAATTAAATCCAACATATAGAATGTTCAATATAAATTGTCAACCCAAGGAAGTCTTTTTATTGCAAACATAATTTACACTGTTTGTGCTTAAACACTAAGTAGTTGATGTTGTTGAATGAACTATCCTACGTATATATTCATCCCAACTCTTCACATGATTAATATAATTTAAATTACCTTCCTAAGAATGTATAATTGTAATTACCTTCCTACAACTTCAATCTAGAAATGAATGATTTAGGAAATAAACATCTAGACTTACTTTTGTAGAAAGTTAAATCCTAATTTACTAGGCTATATGAGGATCCATTATAACTAACTCAATTCAACTTACACAAGGAAGACAGAAAGTGAAAGAAACTAGAGATGAGCTTGGATGTTATAGATATCACACAATTTCATAAAGGAAATTAACCTATATAGTCGACTGTCACACCACTCTACTGCAGCTTACAGGAAATGCAATTACTAATCATTCAAGGAAATACACAATGAATCATTACTGTTGCAGCTATTAAAAAAGAATGCATCTACTATAACATCACACCACATGATAGAAAAGATAAACACCTAATTAAATCAACAATCTCTATGGGAAGGTAGGCCCAACCTTCGAACAGAGATGCCAGACACTAACACAAGTTAAAACACGGAGATCTGAAGAATCCTTCTCCTTGTATTAGATGATGGAATGAAAGTGCAGTCTCTGTCACAGCTTATACAATACGATCAATTATTTTCCAACACTCGGCTCTGAATAGTTCCTAATATTTATACATCAATATTCATAACTTCCACCCACTAATATCGAGTAGCCATGAATATCTATGATCTTCAGGATTCCCTATTACAATGAGATGTTATAGATGTGGGTGAAACAGAAGCAGGGAATATAGGAAATATGTTTCTCGAGCCGATGATGAAGTAACAC
This sequence comes from Pseudotsuga menziesii, assembly GCA_001517045.1. Lineage (NCBI taxonomy): Eukaryota > Viridiplantae > Streptophyta > Pinopsida > Pinales > Pinaceae > Pseudotsuga > Pseudotsuga menziesii. The sequence continues at coordinate 182,077 of LPNX011003222.1, forward strand.
AACCCATTTAAGAGATACTCCGTCAGTTTCTCCTACGCTTGATCATCGACGGGCTACTGAGGTTGAGTCTATTGCAGTCGTCCCTATTGCAACCGTGCATGTTGCAGCCTGTGTGAGATAAGGACCTTTGACTGTGTTTCAAATGTAGATATGGATCAGTGGGTAACAACTGGCAATGAATGTTCACTTCTTATGGAAACCACTAGGCCTGCTACACTTGTATTCTTCACATCTTGAACTATCTTCATAAAATCTCAATTTGTTAGCATAATCCAAGAGGCAAAGCCTTGGTTATAACAATCATAAGTATTAATAAGATAAAACAATAAGTAATCATACCTATAAGGATTCATGGCTCAAATGAAGGAAGAACATATGTTTGGTGCATAAAATGAAGTAAGATAAGGAAAAAAGGGTATAGTGAGTTTGGTAAAAAAGGGGTCATTTCCGGGCCCAACATCTCCCCCCAACTGTCGTGTTGCATGTCACTATGCAACAACCTCCATTAGTATGAATCTAAATCTATCATTGTACTTTGTTCATGGAGAGAGGAAAATTTATAAGGGAGTTCAAGTAATCCCTATTCTTCTAGAAATCCATTATAGGAAGCCCAATATCTCCAACACTACTTCTCCTCTGCCTTTGTCAAAAATAAATCTTCCCTGTATGGTTTTGTTGGCCACCAGATAATAGGAAATTTGAACTTGAGTCACATCCAATTGGCTCCACACTTCCTTATACAGTCCACATACCCCTTATACAGTCCACATACCCCTTGAACCTCGAAAGATCATGTTTAAAGTTCCTGAAACAGTAAGGGTCCCTATTCTACAATGATAAAGGAGCAGCCTCTCATCTATGCTTACTTCCTTCCAAATCCGGTTGTTACTGCATGGAAATTTGGATGACACAATTAGAGACGACCCTTTCTTCAAGTTCAAACATCTGTTGGGTCTTGATCGAATATGTAAGCCTTTGCTTCTGCAAAGCAAGAACAAGGCGAGGGGATTGAGTCTCACTCTGAATCCAAATATTAGTGTTATCCTCATTATGAGAAAAGGTCTGGAAATATCTCCCCCACTGTACATGCTTGCTAAAAAAAGAGGCAAAAGGCCTCAGTTGAACATCTCGTAGGTAAGGGGAAGGTTTCAAATGGTATTCCAAGGGGCAATCCATTTCATGTAAATAAAGTTCACAAAGCAGGTTCTACTCAATGAAATTAATTTCCATAAATGTTTACAGAAACTGGACTGAGGTTGCTATTTCATAGGATCTCCATTCCTTTACTATTTTCAATTTAAACCAAATAAATTGTTCAAACAAAAACACATGGTAAGAAGGAGATGGTGCTCTGGTGCTTAACAATTCTTGGGAAAGAGTATACAGTTGGTCCTTCTCCACCTGCATAGATTTGAAAATTTTCAGTTCCTTCAATTCTTTCTGTATTTATTCCCACCGTAATTTATGGAACAATAATTCTTCTGCTCATTTTCCCCTTAATTCTCTGATAGTCTTCTCGTGATCAGCGAGGGGAATCATTCCTTCTTGGTAATTGTCCACCTGCCTCTTCCATTTCTTCACTTCTATTTTTAACAATGAGAGCTCTTTGATCATCCCATGGATTCTCTCATCTCCTACATTTTCCTCATCATCAGAGTCCACATTGACAAATTTCTCGAAAAATTGAGTGCATACCTTTCCACCGAATGTTTCAACTTGAACATTCTACACTGGGGGTGTAACAGCTTCCCCTACTATCAAATTTTTAGCAGTCTTTGCATGCATGGGTACTTCTACAATTATTTATTGAGATTCTAATTCTTGTGTAACAACATCCTCTTTTTGAAGCTCCCCTTCAGCAACTTCAGCCTATGTGGGTACTTCTACCATTAATTCTGAGGGTGTTGGTTCTTGTGTGATGGCATCCTTTTGCTGCAATTCTCCTTTAGAAACTTCAACAGTCAATTGTGAAGATGTTGGTTCTTGTGTAAAAACTTCTTCCTGAATTTTAATTTCCACATTTACCTGAGTCCCAGCTACAGCTACTTGTATTTTAGTTATGTCTTCAACATGGAGATGCAAGACTACTGGTTCTTGTGTATCAACGTCCTACCCCCCATTTCTTCATGCTCCTGGAATTTCTCTTGAGTTACTTCCATATCTCCCAAAAGCTGAAATTGTTCCCCAAATACCTCATTATCCCCTGATGATTGTGACTGCATCTGCTCATCTTCTCCTAGCTCCACATCAGGGATTATGTCCATCTTAGGATCAGTTGTTCTTGGTTGAAATGGATTTTCAGCAAGGATTTCTGAGGATGTTGGTTCTTGTGTAGCAACATCCTTATTGACTTTAATATATTCTTGTTGTTGGGACTCCTACATTATCTATGTATTCTGGAGTCACAGTCAAGACTTCTAAGTTCGAATCAGGAATTACCTCAATCTCTGGTTTACCTACTTCTTCTTGAATGGGAGCTTGAACAAAAGTTTTTGAAGGTGTTGGTTCTTCTTCAGCTACTGGTGTAGGATTTTGGGTCCCAAATGCAAACACTATGATTGTGTAACCTAATTGACTAAAAATTTCCCCAAATGTAGGACAGACTACTTTCTCCACTTCTTAATCCTCCCTAGCAAGAAATAATCCTTATAGCTAGTTTGCAGATTCTACAAGTGTGTGTAGCCTTCTCTCTACTTGTTTCTTACATGCCTTCTTCCAATTCTCTAATTATTTTCGAAGAAAATAAAATTATTCCTTCAGTAACCAATTTTCATACAAAATCCCCTCAATTTGAGGTTCTTCTACAACAGACTCCTGTGGAGCATTGTTTTTCCTAGGTCTAAAGATGGGAAATTCAATATTCGATTCAATCTTTTCCCATTTTGCTTGCACTTCTTTAGCTGTTGTGATTGATCTAGTTCTCCTTCTCCTCACTAGTCAAGATGCTTGTATTTCTTCTCTTGAACTTCTTCTCTTCCTTCTAGGTACAAGGGTTTCCAACCCTGTAGTTGATGTAGAAGAAATATTTCATGTTTCAGCATCATATTTTTCCTCTGCCATCTCTGTTTCTTCTTCAATTAAATCTCCCCTCCATTTAGGATAGGATTCAATGGTGAGGACCTCTACATTCTCTTTTTTCATCACAACTCCCATAGCTTCAGCTTCAACTGTCGCAACATCCAATGCCGCTCTAGCTTCATCTTCTACTGCTGGAGCTCCAAAATTCTCTATCCCCTCCATAGGGTTTGCGATTGCTACATCCTCTATCGATTCTTCCTCTTCTTCTGATCCTATATCATCTTCCCCCCCAACTGAATTGGAGGGAATTTGGTCCTCCTGCCCTTCTTCCAATTGAACACCTAACACAAGTGTAGGTGCCCTTACTTCCTCTCTGATTGGAACCTCAGGGAAAAGTACAGGTCCTTGGGATACGTGAGGTTGGCCAGTAAATTGTTCTCATGTTTGGTTTCTCTGCACTAAGGCCCTTAAGATTAATTGCTTAATAATTCCGTGAAGGGTAAGGGAAGAATATGGATGCTTAGCTGATCTAACAAATCACACCATATGATGTAGGTATTTAAATAGAAAAAATGGAATATTAAGTATATTTCTATGGCGTAAGCGAGACAACAGTGGAAACTCAGAATAATAGACAGTCTGGTACCTACCTTCACAGGTGATATAATTTTTAAGGAATACAGCCACTTAATCCCATGGGCGAGGCAGTGACTGTAATGCTATTCCCCACCCTGATGGACGCAATTGTTCACCTGCCACCAAAAAGTCCTATAATGCGGCGGCATTGGGAGTTCTTCTCCCAAATCAGGCTCTTCCTACCTACGAGAGGCCGCTAACCTCAACTACGATTGCCTCAGAAACTTCTATCCATAAAACACTGATCTCTGAGTGGGTTTCTATAATATTTAAAGCAAACTGCTGGGCAATTTCTCAATGAAAACCAATGAGACGTTGGAAAAACTTGGTCCATCCCGTGGCTTCGAAGATAGCAAAAAATTCAGCATTGTTCCGCAATTCTTGCATGTTTGGAGGTTCATGCCAGGATGGGATACTCATGTTATCCTTATTTCTAAATTCTGGTATCATCTTAGCAAATTACAGGCCTCGATAATGGAGGTTTCAGCATAGAACATCCATGAACAGCTGAGGTTGGAGTTGGGAAAATTTGGAAAGTTAAGAAAGTCGTAAGCATAGAATCATTGATAATATTTGGCCCCAAATTAGGAAAGGGTGGAAGTCGTGAAATAAGCTTGAGTGGCCATTAGATCGTGGGAATTGACAGTTGACGGAGCATGGGTGTATCGACAGGCATAAAAAGGTAGGTATGATTAACTCTATCAAATCTACTTAATGCTTAATCATGTAAATAACAAGAGTCGTACCTTAATAATTATGAGATGAACCGTGACTTCTCAAAATAATACAGCGTGTCAATGTGGCCTTCAAATTTAAACATAATTGCATGCGTGCCGCCATGATCCTGCTCTCAGCGAACCAAAAACTGTCTTGTTGATCTTGATGAAATCATAATTAAATCTTTGAGGTGAGTCGGAATCAGCAAAATCATGTGCGGCTTAAATTTTGAATGAATTTGGTGGAGTTGCAGCATGAATGTGGATAAATCTGGAGGAGTTGCAGCCACAAGCCATAGGAAAAATCAACAAAATTAGCGGAGTTGCAGCCTATCAAAACCCCAAATTTTGCAAAAATTTAAAATTTTTCGAGTTAACAATAAATGTTAAAACCCGCAGTTATACTAACAGCTAACAATTAACCTCAATATTAGTCAAGTAAGTGATTTATTTAACAATTTATTTGTTCATAGTAGAATAAAAATCTTTTGTGTAATATCTGCTTCAGATTACTGATTAGCTCTTTATGTCAGTAGGTGGAATTTACTTTTAGATCTGGGGCTTACTTAGCATTCGTGCTAACACAGATGAATACTGTTTCTTACAGGTTTTTACAGGTATTATTGATCGAGTATATATATATTTTTAAATATTTATTAATGTCAGCAGTATTTTAATTACAAATTACAAAGCTTAGTACATTAAGCTGCTAAATACTAGACAGCTACTGCAAGGTAAAATCATTTGATTTACATCAGTCGTTCAGATAAACAAGCTTAAAGGAAGTGTAGTGTTAGTATAGTATAACTGCGACTTTATCATTAGACTTTCAGTTATGTGAATTTCTTATTTAGTCTAAGTGTTTAATCATACTCATAAGCAATTGTTCTATTTTACAATATTTTTGCAATATTATCTTGTCTTGCTTGCATCATCATTGCCCTTGAAAGTTATTTTTTTTATAGGGTACTCATAGCCTATTATCTTATTAATAGTAAGAACTTTTAAATTAAGAAACTAAGACCATCAAGCTCTTCTCTACAAGAACTTACGGCTACCCATACTTTGTTCCTATAGTTTCACTCTGAATTTTACTTACTTGTGAAAATGTTAAAGGATCACTTTTTATCATATTATCAGTTTTATCTATATAACCATATTACTATCCACTAGATCAATTGATGAACATAAAACCAAAATGAAGTGTTCCCATTTATTAACAAGTAATTCCATATAACTATACGACATATTCTTGTGATAATACCATTATCTTTAAAAATGTACTACTCCATAGTTTTCGATGCTATAGGAGTTATCAATTCATTTATAATTCTTAACTATTTATAATGACTTGTTTGATGAGCCAATAATCTACAAAAGTTTATTAATTCCACAAAATCGAATTTAGCCTTAACTTCTTGGCATTAATATAAGATACTTCTATAAAAGTTAGACTTAAAAAACACTTCTTAAAATAAAAGGGTCTACTAAACCCAAAATCTAATAATGAGTGGTTTAATAAGGGTTAACTTACCATGCATTTACATACCAAACTATATTGTGTTCAAGTTTTCAAGGCACAACTCAAGGGACTTGAGCCTTTTTACTAGAGTTGCCAAGGTCTTGTAATAGTTAATATGCATTCTCGAAAACCATATTAAAGACTTAACTAAGTCTAAATCTACAATATTAACAAGTATCCTATGCTTTCTAACTTATTAAGACTAAGCTAGAGAGTAATTATGCCAACACTCAACACGTTATGATAATGGATAACATAAACAATATCATTTAAAGTGGTGAGGGTTTGGCATAATCCGCGTCAAGTTTTAAACTTGTAATTACATATGGTTCAAACTTGATCAATGTACACTTATCTACATTAATGATTGGTGATTAAGTGTTAATAAATTGTAATACTGATGATTAGAGTTTGACTCCATACTATTGGGATGTTGAAAAGGTTTTTACCCTGCCTTGTGAGAACAAACAATAATGTAATTCTCATGCAAAGACTATGGAACACGACCCTCGATTGTGTAATAAATCTAAGGATACGTGGAGTGATCCTGTCCAAGTGTAAGGCATATAAAACACTCAAGAAACTTTACCTAAGGCATGGTTATCCTGCCATTCACGCTGCTCTAGGGCTCGTCTTCCATGGCCGCCGGCATTTCCTGGTTATTGCCACCCTAAACCTTGCCTTTATGTTGTTTTTATTCTCTCAGGAATGGTTTTGATTGTTAAACTTCCTTTGTCAGTCATGGAGTTGTTCTTCCTTCACTGAAGTTCTTCACTGCCTGAAACTTTCTCCCCAACGCCTGTGTAGTTCTTAAACTTCAGATTCCTTTTCGGCTCTTCGTAGCTTGTTGCTGTGTGAGGTTTTCACGAGTTAATAAGTTCTTCATTGTGTCATTGGTAGGTGATGATGCTTGCGACCCGGCTCACTTTACTCCTCGTGACAGGTATGATTTTCATACACCGTTATTTTTACACTCAACAAGTTTTTTTTATTTACAGTAATTATTTTAAGTTTTTCACATGTAAAAAGGTTGCTGACAAGGGTTTGCATTTTTTCCACAGATAATCGTGGAGGTGTAGCTCGTACAGAGATACAAGACTACCCTTGCGCCGGTCGTGGCTCATGGCTTCATTTCAAGTAAGCCCCATGATTTGAAGGATGGATTCTCACCTTAGATGCAGTTGGGGTGGTCGTTAGTCTCACCCAGGGTTTGAATACCCTTTCTTGTTTCGGCACAAGTTAAACTGTGATGTTTTGAACTATTTACAGGTTATTATAATTTATAACTTTAAAATCAAAACCTTGGCAAGGTGATTGCACTCTGTGAGTGTAATATTTTGGTTGAAGCTTAGCTTCTCTATCGGTTTTGGAAGTATGCTAGCGAAGATAAATTCGCTGCAATAAGTAGTTGATAGCTGGTCATTGGGCTATACTCTGTAAAGAATTAGGGTTTATACCCATTTTGAAAATTTATGAAGATAACTCTATTTGAGTTTTTATCCAGTTTTCATATGTTTAAATTTGAAGGTTGTACTCACAGCCATGATGGAAATCTTGAATATTTTGATGAATATCATTGGGTTAGGGTTTAACCTATAAAACCCTTGTTTGATTTACTCTTAAGTTAATAATTATATTATTTTATTTATTTTTTATTATATGTCCTTAAGGACTGAGAATGGAGTATTTTGTTTATCTACGGTGATTACACTCCTTAAGAGAAATGGTTATTATGTTGGTAATGGCAATGTTTTTAGTTTTGAGGGTTGAAATCCGAATAACTAAGTATGTGATGTCTTTAATAAACTCTATTTCTTTTGTAGAAGCCATTGTTCCTGTTGGATAATAATTGAAAGATATTAACCTAAGTATGACCTAAGTTACTATGATACTTAGATTTATTTATAATTTATATTTCAAAGTTTATCATTTATGCTCAATTCGTGAGCTAGGGTTTTGATCCCTTTTATTTTTAATAGGATAGTATTTTCCTATGTTATTACCTTGTAATTATTGTTGCTATATTCATTAATTATTATCCTATAGTTGTTCTCTGTTTTGAGAATAATAATATTAATAATATTTACATTTATAATACTATTATCTAAGTAGTACATCCATTCTTAAATTTACATAATAATTATGAATGAAACCGTCTATAATATTTACATTAGTTTTATTTAATTTGTTGATGTGGGTTACTTAGAATACAAAAATGTAAAACCTCCATACTTATCAGTATTCTTTATGTTTATACTATTCTACAAAATTATAATATAGTTTACAGTATTTTACTTAACTCTAAGTTACTTCTATCATTTAACTATTAAGCTCAATAAGGACTGCTGAAATATTTATCATATTATTTAATCATAGTTCAAATAGATATAGGAAAATTAAATATTACTAAAGGGAAAAGCTACCAGTAATATATTTATACTTATTCATAACAGGAACTATTAATACCTAGTTGATAAATCTAAGTCTTCTATCTCCAAGTAAGGTACAGTTTATGTAAATAAAGACTGCGTAGAAAATAATTGATAAAATTTACCTACTGAAGCCATTCAATACTATAAGTAAAATTCTGTATTAACCTGCTATTTGCACAGTTTATTTCTAATGACATGTCTGCAAACAAGTTAATAATATTCTAATAAGAATCTATCTACAAAAATGTAACATATCTTTACTTTGAACATGAGTATTTAATTCATTACAATCCTATCATACTTTTATGTACTTAAACAAACTACATGTGCCAGAGTACAGTCTGGATTACTCCAGATGGGGAAAAACATAGGTAGGATTTATCTTTCATCCCAATACAGATTTAATCTGGAATAACTAAGAGGTTTAACACAACATATCATAACATCATTCATTTACTAACCATACATAGCCCGATTAACTATAACACAGGAATTAAAAGGAAAATGAAACTTGTGTTTTAAAGTTGGATGACAACAGCAATGGGAGGCCATTCCTCCCTACCAACTCTTGGAGAGCGCTCAAAAAATGACTTCTCAGGACCCCCGAGCCTGTTCTGGTCTACTTGGCTGGAACTAGGTGGAGCAAACAACAAAGTACCAGTCCTGAGACTCAATACCAACTCTGCATACTATAGTAAGATCTTCAGCTGCAAGCTGCACTAGATCAACTTCCTGCAGTTTATCCCTCAAACATCCTCCTTCAATTTTCCCTTTCCCAATAAATTCCTTGAAGTGCATTCACCTGAATGATTCTTCTCCTGGAAAAATGAGCAGCTTCAGCTCTCTACATTGGCCATTTTTAATAATATTGCCTAGGTATTTTTGGGTTAGTTGTCATTAATTGAGCCACCTGCTCTAATCCCACTTTCTTGGGGAATCATGACCCCAAATGTAGGGAAGTTGCCACCTGCAACATAGGAATTTTTTTAGGATGCTGCCACTTGCCTTTTTACTATCCACCTAGTTCCTTCCACCACTTGACTAGTAACACTCTTTTTAACAACTCTCCCAGGCTATTGTCTCCACTTTTTATTTATTAAAAATTAAATATTCAGAATTACATTCCACATCCTTGACTCTGCTGAGTCATCAGCTTCCACTTAGCATTAAATTTAACATAATGTTTGGGAATAATATAAAAATAAAATAACATTATTTTACAAAATTGGGGCATGTGACACAACCGCTAGAAAGAGTAAAAGTGGGAAAAATTTTAACGGAGTCACAGCTACACTGAACAGGAAAACGACCGATATTTTACGTAGTTGCAGCTATAAGAAATGGAAAAAGGGAAATATCTTACGGTGTTGCAGCTACGACAAGACGAAAAAATAGGCATATTTTGCATAGTTGCAGCTGCGCAGAATGGTTTATCATTCAAATTTTATTTTGTAAGGAGCTCTTTCAGAAACAAAAAATTGCAAAAGGTGCTCATGGTCATCAGGGCTAGTCATGAACATCACTCTTTAAGTAAATTCCTACACAAATTCTTCAAAAAAAGAAAAAAACAAGCATAAAAGAAAATGAAAAAGGAAACAAACATCAATTTATTTATGCACAAAACAATTTGTGTGGAAATTGCAGTGAATTTTTAAAGATTGAAAGGGGCAAATAAAGATTCCTACCCTTGCTCCAATTGGTATCCTAGATCAACTGCAATCTGTGAAACAAACACGTCCCTCAAAATTGGCTTGTGATACAGTCACATCCTGTGACCATTAGTAAATAATGGTGCACGATTCTCATTAATGGTGACCAGACGGACTATACCATTGTGAAATACTCTGTTTATCAGATATGGACCCAACCATCTTGTGCGTAGATTACCTTTAAAGTCCCTTTTGAATCTTGAATCATATAATAATTCCCAGTCTCTCTCACAAAAGACTCACTTCTTGATGAATTGATCGTGCCAATTGGATCTCTGTTGCCGAATTAATGTTTTCTGATCCACAACAGCTACACGTTTTTCCTCAAGTTCATTCAATTGATTCCATCTATTCCTTTGGGATTTAGTTACATCTAAGTTTACCTCCATGGTTTTCTTGAAGGTTTTGATTTCAAATTCGATGGGAAAGACAATGCTCTTACCATACACCAAGTCATAAGGAGAGAAACCTGTAGTATTGTGCCATGTAGTGCGATATGCCCACAGTGCTTCCGGAAGTCTGTCAGCCCAATCTCTGCGATGGCTCCTGATTGCTTTTGTGAGGATAGCTTCAATAACTTTATTGGTACTTTCCACCTGGCCATTGGCCTGGGGATGGTAAGGTGAATTTATGCTGTGTTGAATATGGTACTTCTGTACCAAAGCTTCAAATTTATGTGACAGAAATTATGGTCCTCCATCTATGATTACTTCCTTGGGTATTCCAAAATGAGTCAATATTTCTCCATACAGGAAATCTATTACAGCCTGGTCATTTTCTTTCACCAAAGCCACAACTTCTACCCATTTTGTCATGTAGTCGGTGCAAACTAAAATGTAGGATTTCTATTTTGAATGAGGATTGATAGGCCCAACAAAATATAAGGCCCATCTGTCAAAAGGTTCAACCACCAACTATGGTATAAGAGGCATTTCATCCAATCTGTTAGGTTGGCCCATTCCATGAAAGTTGTCACAAGACTGGACATACTTCTTGGCATCCGTGAAAACTATTGGCCAATAATAACCCATTCTCAGCACCTTGTGACCTGTTCTCCTATCTACAAAATTTCCTCTACATGGCTCATCCTAAAAGGCCTTCAATATGTGGAAGACTTCATCCTCCCTTGCACATATCTTGATCTCAAGATCAGGGCCTGTGTAGAAAAGATGACCATTTATCCAGCAATACCTGGAACTTTGTTGAATAATTTTCCTTTTCTCTCTTTTTGACAAGTGTGCCAGAAGCTTACCTGCAGCCAAGTAGTTAGGAACATATGCCTACCACGGGCAATGAGCTGAAACTACAAATAAATGTTCATTTGGGAAAGAATCTTCAACTAGTAAGTTTTCATCACTGTTAGTAAAACGAGAAAAAAAATCAGCAACAACATTTTCTTTCCTAGGCCTGCCAACAATGGTAATATCGAACTCCTGTAATAGTAACAACCATCTAGTTATCCTAGCATTTGTAACTAGTTTGTTCATTAGATACTTGATGGATGAGTGGTTAGTGTGTACAAAGGTGGGGTATCCAGTGATGTAGTGTATGAATTTGTTAATGAAGTAAACAATGGCTAAAAATTCCTTCTCTGTAATAGTATAATTGAGTTCACTAGGGACCAAGTTTTTATTGATGTAATAAATTGCATATGGTGCTTAACCATCCTGCTGACCTAACACTACTCCATTGGCATTGTCAGAGGCATCCGAAGAAATGTGAAAAGGTAGAGCCCAATGGGGCCCCCTTAAGATGGGAGCTATAGACAACCTCGTCTTAAGTTCAGTGAACATTTTCTAGCATGCATCATTCCAAATGAATTGTACATCCTTCATCAATAAGGTAAATAAAGGAGAAACTGGTTTGGAAAAATTCTCTATAAATCCTCGGTAATACCCAGCATGCCCTAAAAATCTACGTATGTCTTTCTGTGTTCCAGGAGTGGGTATATATTCAATTACCCTAATTTTTTATGGATCTACATGGATACCATCAACAGAGATAAAATGCCTCAGCACTGCACCCTCACTCATCATCATATGGCACTTTTCAGTGCTCAAAGATAGCTGGGTTTTCTCACAGTGTGTTAAAACCTTCTTTAAGTTTTTCAGTGCCTCTTCAAAGACATTTCCATAAGGGGTAAAATCATCCATGAAAATATCCATACTATCATTAACCATCTCCAAAAAGATGTTAATCACAGCTCTCTGAAAGTGGTTGGTGCATTGCATAAACTAAAGGGAAGTTCCCTGTATGCAAAGGTACACCAGGGGTAGGTGAAGCTAGTATTGTCTTGGTCCTCAGGAGCAATATGGATCTGATTGTACCCGCTAAACCCATCCATAAAGGAGAAGAACTTCTTCTCAGACAGGGTATCAAGTACCCAATCGATGAAAGGCAGAGGAAAGTGATCTTTCTACGTTGCGTTGTTTAACTCTCTGTAATCCATGCAGACTCTCCATTTTCCATTGTTCTTGGGTACTATCATGAGTGGAGAAACCCACTCATTGTCTATGATCGGGTATATAAACCCTGCTTCCAAGGGTTTTTGAATTTCCTCCTTCACAATGTCCCTAAGATTGGGGTTCATCCTTCGTTATGGCTGGCACATAGGCCGCGAGTCACTCTTGATATAAATGTGGTGGGTACACAGATTATAAGGGATACCCTTGATATCCGTGTACTCCCAGAAAAATTCCCCCTTATTCTTTTTCAAGAGAGTGATCAAGCGTTCCTATTGATCAAGAGCAAGATTGGGATTTATATTCAATGTTGTTCCCGTCTCTATCTCAATTGGAACACTTTTTGAATTTTTAGCACTGGAATTATGTGGGTGTCACTAAGTAATGTATCCTATGTGATATTTTCTTGCTCTTCCTCACCTAGAGTACTATTCAGGATCCGATAAATTTGTTTGTTGATAGAAGTGGGCTCACTGATGAAACTATTAATGGCATCGTCCTATGTTTCATCCTTGAAAGTCAAGGCCTTCCCTATTGTTAATAGTGGTTGAAGTCCCTCCTCTTCCTATAGATCCATCCATAATGTAGTTTCATCTTCTAGACTAGGTCGAGCTGGAGGATACAGGGTAAGGTTCTTCGCTTGGGTCACATCTGATATGGTCATAGACCCTCATCGACAGCTGATGCAAGCATCTGGTGTAGCTAACCAGGGTATTCCTAGGATCATTAGGTGTCCTCCTAGCTATGACTTGGGTTGTAAAACCAAGAAGTTAGTAGGGTACTCCCATGAATCAACTGATATGATGAGGTAATACAAGATTCCCTCAGGTTTGATATTGGACCTGTCAGCTAGTTCTAGAATGGTGGGAGTTGGCCGAAGATTGGTGAGCCCAAGTTTCTGTATAGTTTCTATGGTCATAACATTAATATCTATGCCTACATCTACCAGCACATTCGATATCTATGTGTTTCCAATCTGCACAGTGACATTAGGGTTCTCAGGGTCATCATATTTGGCTGAGAGAGTTTTTCCCATTATCAATTCAGATAGTTTCCCTAAGACATGGACAGTGGTAGTATCTCTGGGTTTTATACCTGGTTTTCTTACACACAAGTCTCAGACTGTTTTGGCATAAATAGGAACATCATGGAGGAACTACAATAGTGGAATTTTTACATAAAAAGTTTTCAACTCTCCTAAGAGGTTAAAATGAGGTTGTTCCACTACTTTCTGCAGTGTTAGTCTTTCAGGATATGGCAGTTCTCGAACTAGTTGTGTAGGATGCATTTCAATAACTATTTCTCTGTGTGTTTTGGCTGGTGTCTCGATAGGACCTTCAACATTCTCAATAATGGGGACTACTTTGTGGGATGAGTACTCCTGGTTCATCCTTTCTTCAGACACAGAGGATGGAACATACTCAATGACTATAGGTTCCACTACTCTTTCTGATCATAAGCGTATGTCGTTATAGGGAACTAGAGTAATGGAGTAAGTGGGCATGTTGGCAGTCTCAAACTAGTGGACTGCTTTATTATTTGGGTTGGGGTTAGGTTGAGCAGGCAGTTATGGTCGTATAAGCATGTTAGGTGCAACATTGTTCTAGAGTTGCAACTGCGGCTGCTGGTATTGCTGGTATGGATGAGGGTATTATTGGTGAGGAAATTGTTGATGTGGAAAATGTTGAGGAGGTTGGCTATGGGGAAAATGGTTTCCTGGATGGAAGTTCCTCCACCCAGGAGTCTAAGAATTCTGTTGGTTTGGTGGCTGAGTCCAAGATTTCTATGGATTGAAATTCTACATAGGAGGTTGAGAAGGTAATTGTGTATTCATCTGATGCATATTATTCCAATTATTCAATAAAAAATGGAAATGATTCTGGAGGCATACCTTGGTTTCTAGGTTGCCAAGGATTTTTTTGGGAAATGAAATAGGTTTGTTCCACGTATGGTGTTGATTCCTATAAAACTTCCTTCACTTGAGGTAGTGAGGGGAATTCCTTTGTATCATGGTTCAGTGCACAGAGCTGACACATTTCTACCTTGTCGAGTGGGCACTCCTTCAGGGATGTTTCTACCTACATTTGGGGAAGAATACACCGAGTGTTAAATATTGTACTGCTTGCTTCTGCTTCACCATTAAGACGTCTATTTCTGAGGAGATGGAGCTCATCATTTATTTTTTTAAGTTCTTGTTAATATTTCCTATTTTTTCTCGGGTGGCTCCTCCATTGGATGATTTTTGTGTTCTATCGAAGGCATCTCATTCCAATTTGTCCCGTTTGTTGGTTTTGGAGGATCCTCTGGATTACCTTCTGCATAAATCAATAATATTTTAAAAATATTCCTTCAAGATATCCCCCTTTCCCATGAAGTTCAACATCCCTAGGCAGTCTTCCCTAATCCCATGAAGTAGGATTATATTGAGCACATCTAGCCCCATATTAGTATGTCTATCCCTCTGCACATTGTGCACGAGCCTTTCAACAAAGTATTCCAAATTTTTTTTGTCCTTTTCTGCCATCTTGAACAACTATTCTCTTTTATATTTATTGTTGCAGTACTCCTAGTATTTCTCCAAGAACACTTGTTTCATTCGATCCCACATGGTGACAGTTCCACCACCCAGGCTCATGAACCAACGTGCTGTTTTATCCTTCAAAGTGGCAGGGAAAAGTTTTAACTTCTTCTCACTGGAAGTGTAGTCGTAGCTGCAACATAGGATATCAAACTCGAAGAGGAATTCATATAGATCCTATGTGGCCTTCCCATGAAAATGAGGTAATACCGATGGTGATATGTTTTTCATGGGGATTTTCCAGGTAGTTGTTGAATGGGGAACTGGAGTGTAGAAATTTTCCCCTCCTATGGGGAATCACCATCAGTGTGATGCTTTTCTCCCATCTCTTCTTCATGGTCTTCCAATTCACGTCTGTTATTCATAATTTCCTCTACTCTCTCCTCTGTGTGCTTCCTCTGATCATCCTGCTTCTGATGAAACTGTGTCCACTCCTCTTTTGTCACCTCCTTCCCATTAATGTGATAAATCACATCTCTATTAGCTGCTCCCATAGCACTAACTCTGTCTTTCTCCGCAGGGACACCTGAGGGTGTCGCAGCTCCTCTTTTGTTCTCCACTATGGAAACTGATGCTTCCACCCTGGGGGTAATTGGGATTCTTCTAGTGGAGGAACCCTGTTGGTGAAATTCAGTAGAGGAATTGGTTCTAGCAACCAGATCATCAATGAATGTTCTTCTTCCCAAGGGTGTATTTCTTCCATGACCTCGACCACCTGTAATGTTAGTATTATGGGGAGTTCTGGGGGTTATAGGAATGTCACGCTACACTCTTCTTATATTCATGCAACCCAAAACATTCAAACTTAAAAAATGAAGAAAAATGAATGGATGCAACTACTATGGTTTCTAATAATAACCTTCCCTGGAAACGGTGCCAAAATGTTGGGCACTCTATATGCCAGTTATTTAAAGCCAACATACATAATGTTCAATATAAATTGTCAACCCAGGGAATTCTTTTTATTACAAAGATAATTTACACTGGTTGTGCTTAAACACTAAGTATTTGATGTTGTTGAATGAACTATCCTACTTATCTATTCATCCCAACTCTTCCCATGATTAATCTAATCTAAATTACCTTCCTAAGAATGTAGAATTGTAATCACCTTCTTACAAATTCAGTCTAGAAATGAATGATTCAGGAAATAAACATCTAGACTTACTTTTGTAGAAAGTTAAATCTTAATTTACCAGTCCATATGAGGATCCAATATAACTAACTCAATTCAACTTAATCTACGAATCATAAATGCATAAATTGAACTCAACAATTATAACTGTAAATGGACTGAATTAGCAAAACTCAAGAAAGACAAAAATTGAAAGAAACTAGAGATGAGCTTGGTTGCTACAGATATCACAAAATTGCATAAAGGAAATTAACCTACACATTTGACTGTCACACCACTATGTTGCAGCTTACATGAAATGAAATTACTGATCATTTAAGGAAACACACAATGAATCATTACTATTGCAACTATTATAAAAGAATGCATCTACTGTAACATCCACACCATATGACAGAAAATATAAACACCTAATTAACTCGGCAATCTCTATGGGAAGGCGGGCCTAGCCTTCGAACAGAGACGTCGGAGACTAACACAAGTTAAAACACAGAGATTTGAAGAATCCTGCTACTTGTATTAGATGATGGAATGGGAGTAAAGTCTCTATCACAACTTACACAATACGATCAATTATTTTCCAACAGTCATCTCTAAATAGTTCCTAATATTTATACATCAATATTCATAACTTCTACCCACTAATATAGGGCAGCCATGAAGATCTACAATCTTTAGGATGCTCTATTACAATCATTTGTTATAGCTATGGGCGAAACAGAAGCAGGGAATATAGGAAATCTATTGTTCGAGCCGATGATGAAGTAAAAGAACCCATTTAAGAGATACTTTGTCAGTTGCAGCTACTCTTGATCACCAGTGCACTGCTGAGGCTGAGTCTATTGCAGTTGTGCCTATTGCAGCCTGCGTGGGATGAGGACCTTTAACTGTGTTTCACATGTAGATATTGATCAGTGGGTAACAGGTGGAAATGAATGTTCACTTCTTCTGGAAACCACTCGGCCCGCTACACCTATATTCTTCACGTCTTGAACTATCTTCATAAAATCTCAATTTGTTAGCATAATCGAAGAGGCAAAGCCCTGATTATAACAATCATAAGTATTAATAAGATAAAACAATAAGTAAGCATACCTATAAGGATTCAGGGCTCAAATGAAGGAAGAACATATGTTTGGTGCATAAAATGGAGTAAGATAAGGAAAAAAAGGTATAGTGAGTGTGGTCAAAAAGGGGTCATTCCTAGGCCCAACATACACAGTATGAAGGTATGAACATCTGACACTACATCCATAAAAAATAAAAAATAAATTGACTTACTCGGTTCCGGTATGTGTGAGATATGAATTCTTAGACACAGAAATGATTAGTGGAAAAGCAAAATGCCTGTGACCTGATGCAATCAATACCGAAATTCGTGTACTTATTAATATATAGAGTTATTTTTATTCTACATAAGCATGAGTTTTACCGATTTTTGTGGGTCCTTGACATCTCTAAAAATATTTTATTTTTTAAATTGTTTCCCTTAGTAATTGTTTCATTTTATGTTGTCATTAGGACTTTGAGATGGTGATGGTTTTATGTCGGTTAATTTAATGTTGTTTTAGTTTAGTTAGTTGTGTTGGATTTCCAAAATTATAATTAATTTTTTGTTTTATTGTAATGGTGATGTTAGATTTAATAGTTGAGATTTGAGATTGATGTTAATAATAAAAAATTAATAACAAATTGTTAAATTTTTATCATTTAAGCAATATGATCTTAGGATCTTATATGAGAGAATAACATGTACAGCAATAAACATAAGAGATAAGAGACAGATAATTTTCCTCGGGGAAACCATAAAGGAGAAAACCCCGCAACTTCCTCAGAGATAGAATGAGCACCAATGGCAGCAGTAAAACCTAAAAACATAAAGATGATCTCCAAAAGCTTTTTCTCTCTCTCTCTCACTCATGCGCCCTAGTGAGTGAGTCTGTGTGTGATAATTAGAGAGGCTCACTCTCTATTTATATTGTTTCATTCACTTAAAGTCCACTCAAACAAGTCAGACCCAATTAACAATTACTTACCAGGGCCGACATCTCTATGAGAGTCTAATAACCCTAGTGCCCCACAACTGTGGGGAATTTTCCCTTCGATCAATAGGGAGGGTTAACCTTGAATGAATTGTGGGGATTATTGCCCCGACTTACAATGGAGGGTTAACCTCAGTGACTTTACATGACTTGTTTACATTATTGAATATCTCGATTGGAACATTGGGGCATGAAATGAATCAATTACATTATAGATACTTCCTGAAATAAAAATTGGGGTACAATACATAAGATATACAAGTGAATACATTCCGAAGTTACAAATGCATCAACACTTCCTCGTAACTAAGAAGGTATTCTCTCAACACAATTTATCAGCACAAGTCTTCTTCTTTGTATTATCAAGTTATCTTCATCTTCAATTCATCTTCATTACTGGATCTGGATCATCACTTGATCATCATCACTAGATCTGGATCATCATTGGATCTGGATAATCACTCTTGGATCATCACTAGATCGGCATCACTGGTACTATCTCTCGGTTCTTCTCGTCATAGGAAGTTCTACAGAGCTATCCCTTTTTCATGCTGGTTGTAGGCCTGGCCTCCATGTAGGTCTTCTTGAGTGCTTATATCTGACCCTTAGTCAGAATGACCTGCCCAACACTTGCATCTGACCATGGGAGGAACACATCCAGCAACCATGTCAGAAAGGCATGCCCAACACTCACATATGACAATGGAAGGAACACATCCCACAACCATGTCAGAAAGGCTTAGCACTCACATTTTACCATGGGAGGAACACATCCAAGAACCATGTCGAAAAGGCTCAGGACTTATATCCCAACATGGGAGGAACACATCCAAGAACCATGTCAGAAAGGCTCAGCACTTATATCTGACCATAGGAGGAACACATCTAAGAACCATGTCAGAAAGGCCCAGCACTTATATTTTACCATGGGAGGAACACATCCAAGAACCATGTTAGAAAGGCTCAATGCTTATATCTAGCCATCTAGGGAACACATCTCGCATCCATGCTAGAAAGGCTCTGCACTTACATCTGATCATGTGGGAACACATACCACAGTCACATCAGAATGGTTCTGCACTTATATCTGATCATGTGGGAAAACATCCCACAGTCACATCAGAATGGCTCTGCACTTACATCTAATCATGTGGGAACACATCCCATAGTCACATCAAAATGGCTCTACACTTACATCTGATCATGTGGGAACACATCACACAGTCACATCAGAATGGGTCTGCACTTACATATGATCATGTGGGAACACATCCTACAGTCACATTAGAATGCCTCCAACACTTATATATGTCCATGGAAGGAACCGATCCTACCATGTTGAAAATGATCTTGGAGTAATCACCTCCCCTTGGAGGAAACCTTGATCTAGAGAACACCAAGCTTCTCCTTGAAGTACTCAAACTTCACTCCGGCCAATGGCTTGGTCAACACATCAGCTGTCTGCTCATCCGTTGCAACATACTGAGCTTCACTGCTCCTCTCTACACCATATCCCTGATATAGTGATATTTGATCTAGATATGCTTCGACTTGTCATGGAACACCGGGTTCTCAGAGAACTTCACACAACTATGGTTGTTGCAATACATACAAGTAGCATCCAACTAGAGATCAAACAAATCAGATAGTAGCTTCCTAAGCCACACTACCTCACAGCTAGCCAAACAAGCTATGAAATACTCTATTTCGGCTATACTCAGTGTCACACAAGACTGCTTCCTACTAAACCAAGATATCACACTTGATCACATATGGAGGCAACACTCTGAATTGCTCTTTCTATCGATGGCACAGCTTGCCCAATCTGAATCAACATAACCTTCTAGGCTAATCTTCTGATTCACCTCATACTTGAGCCCATAATCAACTGTACCCTTTAGGAACCTCACTGCATGCTTTGCAACCATCAGGTGAACATGTATCAATGTGTTCACAGTAAAGCAAATATATGGTCTCGTATTCGTCAGGTACATCAAGGAACAAATCATGTGATGATACATTGTGGCATCAATCAACTCTGATGAAGCAACACTCAATAGCTTTAGGTTCGATACCATAGCTGTGGTCATGGCCTTACAGCCCATCATCCTTAACCTATCCAGGATCTCTACTACATACTTCCCTTGTCCCAGGGAGATTCTGCTATACCTTCATGCCTAGAAAGTAATGCATCATATCCAAGTCCTTCATCTCAAACTTGGAAGCAAGTCTCCTTCTTTCAACTTTAATGATTTCCTCTTTTCTGTCAGGAATAATTCATCAACATATAATAGGAGCATCATTGGTATTCCACCTTCAACCTTGAAGCAAAGGCTGGAATCCGCTTTACTCTCAATAAATCCTAGAGCCATCAGTAATTTTTCCATCCTATTGTACCATGTCAAACCTCAGGATCTTATGCAATCACTCCTTCTGAAGCAGAGCATCATTCTCCCTCTACCTTTCGTACTCTATGTATTGAAACATTTTGTACTGGAGTTACAAGTTGCTTCCTCTGCTACTATTATTCTATGTATCCATCTAGGGTCACTAGATACCAATATCCTCTATATTGAACCTTTTCAAAAGTTCTTCTCGCACACATCTCTAAGCTTGTCATCCTCTATAGGATTTCATCTTCAACATTGTAGCTAAGGTTAAGATCTTCATCACTCTAAGTGATCTTCAAGCTCCTCATGTATGTGTTATCCCATGGGTGTCTTCTGAGCTCATACAAGGCCTTCTTTAATTTTCACACATGATTCTTCCTATCATGTGTCTTAACTTCTAGTGGCTGCAAATGTCTCTTCATAGTCTATGCCTTCTTTCCATGAGAAGCCTCATGCTACAAATCTTTCCTTGTATATGGAATACATTACGGACTTCCCTTCAGGTCTTGATACTCCATCCTAGACATCATTCTTCTTAAACTGGTATTCTCCTTCCACTTTCTTCTGGCCTACTTCTTCATAGCTGGAAGGCTCTACATCAATGATGTCACTCAACAATGTCACATAACTAGAGTGTCTCTGAGGCCTCCTTCTTTGTTTTGAAAGTATCGTCATATTATTCTTCATCTTGGATTATTTCTTGAACTGTCATCAATTGTTCTTCGGAACAAGTATCATACTTCTTTTCTTGTAGGTGATTGTACACGATCTTTCCTACGAGTCAACTATATCAGTTGTATGGTTAGAAACATTTCATAAGGAATATTCATAAAATGGAAAATTCTTATGCATAAATATATGATCATGAAACTATTTTAGCCAATACAACATTCATCCATATCTCACAGAAACTTTCTATATTCCCTCCATCTCTACCAAGACATCATTGAGATTGTGCACTAATCCAATATGTCAACAAAGAGCTTTCATTCTAGATAAGTAGCAATTGAGAGTTGTATAGCACCATGAGCTACTTACCCATCACATGCGTATTAGTAGTATACTGTCATTAATGCAAACATTTTACCATGCATAATACATCAACTAAATATAAACAAATGCATAACAAAACTATATCATGAAATTATGATTGAATACTTATCTTTATTTGTTTCGTGGGTAGACTCCTTCTTGAGCTTTCAACTTCATCATTTTCTTCATTCATCATTTCTTATCCAAATGCTAAGATGGATAACAAGTTCTTAAAGAGTTGAGTCATTCGTATTCCTCATTGCTTGAGGGATATTCTTTGGATGGTGAGAGCTTGATCTTCAGTTGCTCCCATATTCTCTTCTCTTATTATGAGTCGAGCTTCTTCTTGTGTGTACTCTTCCCAGAGTCTGCTGAAAGTAATCACTTCCTTCTGGCACACATTCCTCGAATCAATGAATCCCATGATCCTGAGAGTCCATTCAAGGTGGTTATCACAACTTTTGCATTATCCACTTCTTTGTATACTACTTTAGGTTTTTATTTGATTTGAGAGACCCTTGTAAAGTATGACTGTATGGCCTCTACATTCCGGATCTTCACATTCTTCAAGTGTTTTCTCAAAGTCATCTTCCAATTTATGTTCTTTTCTCCAAATAGCTTGATCAAGGAATCAAACATTTCTTTCGGGGTCTTTAGGGAAGACACTTGTGGTATAAAGTGATCCTTGATTGAATCAGCATATGATATTCTTGGCCTTGACCAAGTTCTTCTTGTGTAAGGATTTTTAGCCTCATCTCCCTCTGGAGTTGGAACCTCTCTACTTATGTAGGTGTCCAATTCATTTTCTTCAAGAACGAGTGAGATCCAATACTTCCATGTTTGGAATTTGTCAGTTTCACCAAGCTTGTCATCAAGCCAGTGTGATTAGACATTTTGAAATAAGAACCTAAAATGTAAATAGCAAAAGATTAGATCTTACCAATTTGAGGTGTCCGTCCTGGTTCCAGAGCTGTCTATTCTAGGGTTTCTCAGAGAAACCATAATTTTCAAAACTTGGAATATTCTAGATATGATTGGATATAAATATATACCTATTCAAGGTGAGTTGTCCAATGTACACATTTTCTGAAAACAATGGATAGAAGCTCCCAGAACAGGAAGCCCTAGTTTACCAATTTCTTGTACAAAAATGCCTGATACTGTTTCTGTGGTATCTCCGAAAATACTGCTCCTCTATGTTTGAACTTTTGTATTAAGGTAACCGCATATATTCTTATTCCTACACCTTATGTTTCATCATAATTTGTTTCACCAATTGGGACTTACGAGTGTTTTCCCAAGGTGACCTGTTTAAGGACTGTTCATCATAGCGAAGCTGTACGGACTGACATGTGTCACTATTTCATCTTCAAGGTCTGAAAATTTTACCATAGAAATTAAATTCATTTCAAGTTTTCAAACATCTTGAGAAATTTCATTTGGACCTTTATAGCCCAAGACATAGAATTTCTCCTGAGGTGTCATGTTTAGAGAGGAATCCTGGGAGAAGCTGGAACCCTAAATTGGAGGAATCATATCTCCTAGAATATAGAAAATCTAAGTCTAAAACTTTGACATAGTGTACATCCTGAATTTATCTTCGACCTTTGAAAGTTTCAGAACCCGAGCCTTCTCCAATCTTGAGATATAGCGAATATACCAAAACTATCAGTTTCAGTATTTTTGGGTTTTTCAGGCCCAGGGTCAAACTAGGGTTTGACTTTCCCAAAGTTTCATCCAATCGAAAATATTGACCCAGGTCTCTAAAATTCGATTTTGATGAGGATAGAAATCGTATGCCGAGCTCACCAAAAATTCCTCTTCTGTAAAAAGTCCTAATTTCCCACACCAAAAACTGACAATGCCCGAAATCAAATTCTGCTTTGACAGAAAGATGCGCCCTTCAATGGAGAGTCATCCTAGCATCCTTTTGCTTATGGATTGTGGAGAGAGACCCAAAAAGTAAGAAACCCTAGCTTCTACAGCTGCACAGTGTATTCTTCTCAGGTTAGCTCTGATACCATGTTAGATTTTTATCATTTATGCAATATGATCTTAGGATCTTATTTGAGAGAATAACATGTACAACAATAAACACAAGAGACACAAAGAATTTTCCTTGTGGAAACCATAAAGGAGAAAACCCTACAAATTCCTCGGAGATAGAATGAGCACCAATGGCAGCAGTAAAACCTGAAAACGTAAAAATGATCTCCAACAATTTGTTCTCTCTCTCTCCCTTGAGAGAGATTCTCCTATCTCACTCATGCGCCCCAGTGAGTGAGTGTGTGTGTGATAAACAGAGAGGTTCACTCTCTATTTATGTTCTTCCATTCACTTAAAGTCCACTCCAAGAAGTCGGCCTCACTTAACAATTACTTACCATGGCTGACATCTATATGAGAGTCTAATAACCCTAGTGCCCCACAACTGTGGGGACTTTTCCCTCCAATCAACAAGGAGGGCTAACCTTGACTCAATTCTGGGGACTATTGCCTCGACTTACAATGGAGGGTTAACCTCAATGACTTTACATGACTTGTTTACATTATTGAATCTACCGATCGGAACATCGGGGCATGACATGACTCAATTACATTATAGATACTTCCCAGAATAAACATCGGGGTACAATACATAAGTTATACAAGTGAATACATTATGAAGTTACAATACATCAACACAAATTAGTTATAATTAGCATATTTTCTGAAGTGGGTAATTGAAACGTTGAAGAGAAGATATGTCTAAAAAATGAGAAAGTTGTGTGTAGAAAATATAGGTTTATATATTGAAAGAAAGTCTAGTGAATCTATGGTATCCATAGTAGTCAATCAAAATTAAAGAAAAACTATATAGTAAAAGTACTAATAAGCAATAAATAGAAACCTATGTAATTGATGCCAAGTAAAATGAAATGTACATTAATTTGTCATAAGAAAAATATACATGTGTGAGTATACATATTTTTTCTTTAGATACTTGAAAATGTGAAAAATATCAAATGTTATAATATAGGAAATAAGTACAAGTCTATTCATGTTGTGAAATAAGGTGAAAAATATTATTTAGGTTCATTTCTCATAAATTTGTTAGTTAGGTGTGAAGATATAAAATGAAGAAAATATTGACAAATTTATGTGAAAAAAAAAAAACTTCACATATGTATGATTTCTAATTAAATTGAGGGATCTAAGTGGATGTATGAGCTATAAAATAAGATGCACAACGAGTTATATGATTTATGGTGGGTCCCCCATTAAATATGGTCAATGAAATATCCATTGTTAGTCTACCATCCAACTTGGGATGTGTAAAAGGGGGTTTCATAAGTCTTCAAATTCCGAGTTACAACATTGTTAAATGCTACTTCGTTATGTTTCCATCTATCAATCTAAAAAGAAGACTTGATTAAAGAGTATATTTTATTTTGCATGGCATAAATATTTTAAAAATGGCAAGAAACATTACATAACTATAGATTGAACATAAACAAAATCAATGTACCAAATTGTAAACATATATTTATTCAAATAATAATAATAAAGTAATATTTTTTTCCCTTTGCACATTTGAAAATGTAAAATAATTTGACATTATTTAAGGGGCCGGTTCCTCTGGTAGCTTCATCATTTGTCAACAACCTATGAGGATTTGCCCACTATCTATTGGTATTGTAGGATACTTACATGTAATGAGGAACATAATTTTATTTATCTTTCACTTCATAAATGTACACAATTATAATTGAAATGTTCAAGATTTTGGTGTTTAAATAAATGTAGATATGCCCATATATGGTATTTGAATGGATGAAATGAGTGTGAACAGTACCTATATTATTATTTCTGTCAAATAATATATTGATAAAGGTAACGTTTTAAATGATCATCAAAATTATCCCCCTCAAATTGGCTTGGGCATTGACTATCCATAAATCCAAAGGATTGAGCTTAACAAGGTCAACCATTGACAATAGTAACACTAAACGTCAATGATTGACCTTCACTACAATGTCACACACTACAATATTAGAAGGAAAGTGAATTGCACCATCATTCTCCTTCGAATGTTATGCAAAGATGAAATGAACTTCATATGTCTCACATCGAAAAAAGAAAGAGGTGTGCCTCCATTCTACGTCCTTTTCACACTTAAAATTCCAATCCTCAATCCCTGCACCACCCTTACCAAATGAAAATACCAATGTTGATTTCCAATATATTTAGAGCCAAACTTGATCACTACCTAGCCCTTTATTGTTTTATTCACATACTATTTCCAAGACATTTGTGCAATAGTTGGACCATTTTCTAACTTAGAGTGTTAGCTAAAGAACATATTGTGACAAACGATCATTGATCTAACTACCAATTACCAGTCCATAGTATAAAAAGAAACATGAAAATGTTCCTCGAGTAGACAATAAAAACTCATGGCCATCAATGCATCTTTTAATCATGATGAAGATTGTAGCTTACATATTTCTAGAGAGTATTGGAATATCTATCAATGCATTAATCGAGTATAGAATTTTCAGATTGAGGATCCTGAAAATTATTTTACATGGTTGAGTCTTGGTCTCTTCTTCGTCATTATTTCAATATTAATCAGTCATACATTTGATGAAGACAAGGGAGGCCGCTTATAAAGATCTCACCTGCATTAACAATGTTATAGGGGCGACATCCCTATGGAAAAATATCGATGCTAGAATGATAAAAATATATTCTCGTGTAGTGACAAGTGAAATGGAAGTAGCCTAAATTATGAAAATAGGGTGGCGGGAGAACAACACATTTATATTTTTTCAAAGAATTTGATTTAATTAGACTTGTTGATTGCAGCATTCTTATGCACTAGATGTTATTTTACATGTTTATCCCGTCTTATCAAATATGACTCCTCATTGAAATGGGTGACCCTATTTGAAATAATGACCAAAATTAATATGATTTTTACAGATATTACAATCACCTCTTAATATGACAAATTAATGTACAATTCATTTTACTTGCCATAGATTACATGATTTTCTATTTATTACTTATTAGTATTTGCAACAGAGTTTTCTTTTCAATTTCATTGACTACTATCCCTACCATAAATTAGCTAGACTTGCTTTCAAACACATAAAATTATATTTTCTAGCTACTCATAAATTTCACTCATTTTACAACACATTGAAGTTCTTCTCAGTGTTTCATTTCCCCACTTTAGGGGTATGCTAGTCTTATAAAAATATTTTTAAGTTTTGAGTTATATTTTTCTGTACATTGATATCATAAGAAACATTTGTATTAGAATCTTTTTTTGAACGGAACCCATGGAAAAATCGTGAGACCATTCTAATGGTTGTGACTTGATCCACCAGTCGTGGGTCAATTCAGAGCTTACTAATCCAAAAATATGAAAAATCACATTTGCTATCTATCACACTTAAATTCGAATATGAGGGTTGTTGCGCTAAATAATTCAGAGCTCCTCTTCTTCATTATTCTCAATCTACTATCTTAAATGATGAACAGCAGCGCAGACTGAGTTCCCTTAAGGCTGATCTTCAAAAGCTGTTGGATCATGAGCTGTACTCTACAAGACTTCAAAGCAGAGTTACATGGGCCTTGAATGGGGATGCCAATACTAAATATTTCCATGCGGTGGCATCGGCTCAGAAAAATCATAATGCCATCTGAAGTTTACAAGATGAAGAAGGTACCTGGATCTCGGATGACCTGAGCATCAAAGCTCTAGGGGTTCGCTATTTTATAAATATTTTTGCTGATGATCATTTGAAAAATATTTCCTCTTAGCTTAAGGTCATTCATCTTTTTCCTTCCTATATCAGCGGGGAAGGGAAAAAGGCCTTTACTAATTCTGTCACTCTTTCAGAAGTAGAAAAGGCCCTAAAAACTTTCAAAAGAGATAAAGCCCCAGGCCCTGATGGCTGGCCGGTTGAATTCTACCTGTCCTTTTTTGATCTTCTGAGACCTCTCATTTTCAATATGGTGGAATCCTCAAGATTAATGGGTATTGTGTCCCCCTCCCTAAACTCCACCTTTTTAGCTCTTATCCTAAAAGTCGAACTTCCTCTCTCTTTTTCTAACTTTCATCCTATTTCTCTCTGCAATCTCTGCTATAAGCTGATCTCTAAAGTTGTGGCCCTGAGACTCAAACCTTTCTTAGACTCCTCTATCTCTCCTCAGCAATTCAGATTCCTGAAGAACCGTCAAATCCTTGAGCTCGTAGCCATCACGCAGGAAGTCCTACATTCTGTCAAATCAAAAAAGAGATGTGCCCTCATCCTCAAGTTGGACTTGACAAAGGCCTTTGACAGGGTTAATTGGACTTACATCCGTCTGAATCTTATCCACATCGGGGTTCCTCTCGTAGGGGTGAATTGGATTTTGGGCTGCATTTCTTCTGCAAACTTTGCTGTCCTTGTAAATGGATCTCCTTCTACCTTCTTTCTGGCTTCTCGTGGAATCAGGCAGGGTTGTCCATTGTCCCCTCTGTTGTTCATCCTGGTTATCAAAGGTCTTAGCCTTCTAATTGAAGATGCCAAGAGAAATGGTAAAATCAAAGGGATGAATATTTCGTCTCATCTCTTCCTCACTCATTTACTTTTCATAGATGATGTGATTTTATTTGGTATGGGTTCATATGAGGAATGGATAACTTTCAAAGTTTTACTTGACACATTTTGTGAGGCCTCTGGCATGTGTATCAATATGGATAAATCATGTTTTCTCCATAATGACTTGGATGCTGCCCTTCTTGGTAGAATAACAAGCCTCCTTCCGTACATATTTGCTCATCTTAATCAGGGTTTCACCTATCTTGGCTACTTTCTCAAGCCTTTAGGTTATCTGGTCAAGGACTGGCACTGGCTCATAACAAAATTTGAGAAGCATATTTCTCATTGGACTAATAGGCTCTTGTCTATTGGTGGTATTCTATTCCTCATTCGATCTGTTCTCTCAAGCATACATGTCTTCTAGATGGTCCTTGTTCTGATTCCATCCTTAATCTTAGATAAGCTCCGAAAATTGATCTTTTCTTTTCTTTGGGGCTCCTCTTCAAAGAAAAAAAAATTCCACCTCGTTGATTGTCATCTTCTTGCGCGACCTATTTGTTTAGGTGGCTAGGGAATCAAGCATCTCCCTAGTTTCAGTTTATCCTTGAGACTGAAGAATTTTTGGAATGCTCTAAACGGCAATGGCATCTGGAATCATCTCCTCTCTGTAAATATATGAAGAAATTGCCTTTGCACTCTTGGCTTAGAGAGAAATGTTTGATGATGAGAAATGCCTCGGTTATTTGGAAAGGATTTCTAAAAACCTTGCCTTGGATTGGTAAAGGGATTCTATGGCAAGTTGGCAATGGTTCATATATCCATCTAGGTGTGGATCCTATTGTTGGTTTGGGAAGCTCCTTTATTCTCTCAGGTGACTTAAGAGCATATCTGGAAGACTATGGGATTTGTTCTTTAGCTCAAGCGAGAAATAAAACATCCTTTGCTTCAGGTAACTGGTTCACTGCTGAAGAGCTTGATCTTTGTGGAGAGTGGAAAATTATTTGGGAAAACTATATTAGAGGGCTAGAATACAACATAATCCGTCTAAAGGATCTTCGTGATTTGCTCCTCTGGTCACATAGAAATTATGTGGGCCCTTTAATTGCAACTAAAGGATATGATTGTATTACTTCGATCAGTAGTTTAGAGGAGTGAAACCCTGTAATTGAATCTCTTTGGACTCTTAATATTCCTATGAAAATAGCCTGTTTCATCTAGCTATTAGTAAAAGGTCATATTCTTACTTGGGAATAGCTTCAATCTCGTGGGTTTCATGGGTCGAGTCATTGCGCTCTGTGTGAGAGGAATTTTGAGGATATCATGCATCTTTTCTTGGTCTGTCCCTTTACAGTGAATATTTTCTCTTACTTTGCAGCTCATTATGGATTCTCTTTTCCCTTATACAACTCTGTCCAGTCCTTTTTGGTTCACTAGTTCAGCACTACTGCGCGTTCTGCTGCTTTTAGATATTTTCCCCTATTTACATTCTGTTTTATTTGGCTTCTCTGGAATAAATGTCTATTTGAAAATTGGAATCCTTCTATTCATTCTCTTATCTCCAGGGTTGAAAATTTTCAAAAACTATATCCAGTTCCACAAAAAACTCATAAAAACCGGATTATTGGTCCAAATCCTCAGAAAGTCTTTCCTTGTGGTTTTTTTGATGGGGCTGCTGCAAAGAATTTAGGAGGAGTAGGTTTTGTGATCTACCTAAATGAAAATAATTATTTCAGTTTCTCATTGGCCTGTGGATGCAGTACGAATACAAGAGCGGAATTATTAGCACTATGGGCAGTTCTTAGAGTGAATTTGATAATGGATCTTCCCATTCATATGATTTTTGGTGACTCTATGGTTATTATTTCATGGCTCAATAGACTTTCAGCCCTTGATGTTCCTTCTCTAATGCATTGGTGTGATGATATAAAAAATATGTTCATATTGCCCCTCCGGTGATCTTCAAGCATATATTCCGTGAGCATAACATGTTCGCTGACGGCCTCTCAAAAAAGGCTCTGAATTTGGATATGGGATATGGATCTTTCTTTGAATCATTGGATGGAATGGTCATTGAACATGGCCACTTTGTGCTTTTTTAGCTGTTGAATCCCATTTGTTTTTTCAGCATTTGATTTGTTCTTCTTTGTCTATCATGTTATGAGACTTTTCAGCCAGCAAGTTCTTCTCAGGAATGTTTGTTTATGATCACCTTCGATTTCTCAGCATTTTCTGACCTGATATTTTAGGGATGATGAGAAAATTCTTCTATGATCAGACTTTTTTGTCTTTCTGTAGGCTGGTTGCTTTTGCAGGCATGATCATTGTATGTCTATGTGCTGACTGGATCTTTATTGTTTCTCTTTGACAAGAAACATGGTATATGTATAATATGTCTTTTGATTCCTATGAATAACAAAGATTGGTATTTTTTCCTCTGAAAAAAAAAATCAGAGCTCCCAAAGCAGGAACCTATACCTGCTATCGTAGGTCACAGACCTAGTCGGTTCGTGAGAAAATAAATTATTGTCGTTGATTTCAGATGCCATTTAAGCATAAAATTCACATCACGTGACCCTAACCAAGCATCACGACTATTCGTGGGCTTATTCTTTTAAAGAAAAGGAAAAAAAATCATATATTAAGGAGTGTAATATATATATATATATATATTGCTTAACAGTAACCCGTAAGTGAAAAAGATATAAAGTAGCCCGATAATAAAGTTGAAAAAGAGAAAAGCTCAAATGTTTTTATATATACATGGTAAGAAAAGTTAAGTACAAGGGTTTTATATATATACAAAAAGTTAAATTAAATTTATAGGAAAGCAAAAATAAATATTTTGAAATTTTTTATAAATTTTTTAAAAAGGAAAAAAATGTGCATACTTAAGTCAAGAATGAAGGTATAAATAAGTATTATTATTTATTTGAAGGAATTTTGATGGGATTTTAATGAAAATAAAATGGAGTTTTATGGAGAAAAACAAGGAAGATTTCCAAACACTTTAAAAACTTATGTTTCAAGTTACTTCAAATAAAATGAACAATTAGAGTGAAATACATTACTATTTCTATTTCTCTTGGCAAACACAATAATTATATTAGTGATGAATTTTCTAATGAGTTAGCGATTCCGAGGACAAATATAGGTGAAAGGTTAGAATTTTTGAATAACAAAGAATATGCAATAAGAGATTTACAATGGAACATTGGAGATTATACTGGTGTTTCACAAATTATAGTTAAATCCTTGTGGAGTAGTGACAGTGGCCTAGTTTTGGGATTACCGTGGCTAGAAACATTGGGGAACATTATATTAAATGCTGAAAAATGTTTCTAACATTCCCTTACAAAAAGAAGAAAATCACATTGTCGGACATTAACATTAAGATAGAATCAGAGGTTGCATCATCTGAAGACTTCAAAGAAATATCAAATATCTTGTTGTAGGGGAATGGGAAATCAATACATGCGATACAGAAGGATTTCGAAAAGGTTATTGTAGGTAAAAAAGAAGAGATCTCTCGTCTAAGAGATCATAATCAGAAATTACTTCTACAAATCAAGAAGGCAAAGGATAAGGTTCAACGTAATCAACAGTTAGAAGAAGAGAATCGAGATCTTCAAAAAGAATTATCATGCAAAGACAAACAAAGATATTCCTTAAAAAGGGTTAATCAAGAATTGTTAGAGAAAAGAAAAAACTTAAAAGAAAGAGAACCCAAAAATCAAGGCAATCAATATGGCGTCGTCAACTCAAACTATAAAGAAGAACTCTTACACTTAAGAAAAGTTAATCATGACATGCTTATACAAGTTAGGAAGCTAAAGCAGGAGAATAAATATTTACAAGAAAAGCTAGATTGCAAGAGATCAACTGTCGACAAAGAAACGATGACTAGTGCAATAGAGAATTCATCAAAGGCTCAAATTCAAACATCAGAAAAGGGAAGCAATGCGAAGCTCATCAAGGCTCAAAAGAACAATCTTATTGTCACATCACTACAAGCATCAATAGAAAATGGTTCTAAAAAACAATTACAAAAATTGTTAGAAGCACCCAAAGTTGAAGTTCCAATAAACATTTCACAGGTGATTCGAGTTCCGTATCGCCATGCAAATAACAAGAGTCATTATGATAGATGACAAGATCAAAAGGAAAATTACCATTATTATTCCTACAAAGAGCAAAGAAAAAATCGACAACTCCCAACAATCGATCCGAAAACAATTCCATTAAAGGTAGACCTCGGATGGATGACTTTACAAATGACACAATGTTTCGACACAATGTTTAAAATAACGTATCGCCTTATTTGGTCAAGTGTTGCAACTTCCAACACAAAATGTCATGAGAAAGTGTTACGAGCAAGAACAAGGGATAAAGTCTTACATAATTGTGCTTTGAGGACAAAGAAAATGCAAGGGAGAGGAACCGTAATGAACAAAAATATATAATAAATAAGGGCACTCACACGAAGTTGGTTCCACTTTTTAGTGCCACTTTAGAAATCGAAGACGCACATCCGAAATGTAAATCTATAACACATATGCGTTACTATGGCTAGGTTCAGAAAACCTGAGCCCAAAATTGAATCTAAGCTTAGTTAGCCTATATCGCATGTGCGATATATCACACATGTATTTTGTAAGAGTTACAAATAGCAAGTGCAAAATTGAAGCCATGAGCCTCTGTTTTATTTGTCTTTTTTTGTATTGCAAATCGCAAGTGCAATATATCGCACTTGCGATTTGCAATACCAAAAAAGAAAAATAAAACAAAGGCCCGTGACCTCAATTTCTCATTTCACAGTTAAGGCCACAATAACGGGAGTGCAAAAAACCGGAGGTGCGATTTGAGTTGAGTGAATTTGGAGGCAAATTTGGAAGGGACGATTCACAAGTTGGATATAATGGAAGGTAAGTGGTCATTTCCTTAAAAATTTCATTCAATTTTCATTTTTGTTGTTAATTTTATAGTTTTTGTTATGTTTAAAAAGAATTTAACAAAATTTGTTGAATTAAATCGAATAATGAAATATTAAAACAATTTTGAACTTGTTGTTTTAATCTTAATAGAGAACAAAAATGTTGAAGAAAATGTGCAAAATGAAACCAATGATAACCAATACCCAAACACAAAGCCAAACCCAAACCTAAATACAGACACAAACCCAAACACAGAGGGGGAACAAGACCGAAATTCAGATATTTTGGCTCGTTTGGGTGCATTGAGGCACCTTAGCTCACTATTTAAAGGGGGACAATTTAATATGATCATTAGCCAAGGCATTAGATACCATAACAAACACAATTTCGAATTCCCATGTTATATTTTTAAAATTAAGCTAGCATTATATTAGGATATTTAACTGAGAAAATAACAAGCACAACAATCAAACACAAGAGACAATGACCACAATGTTTTTACTTGGGAAAACCATAAATGGAGAAAACCCCACAAATTCCTCAGAGATAGAATGAGCACCAAAAGTAAGACCCCAAAACAGTAAGATGATCTCCCGATAGCAGTAGCCTCTTTCTTCCTAGCCCCAGTGTCTTCTTCTTCCTTAGTTATGCACTACAACTAAGTGTGTGTAAGTGTGTGATAAATAGAGAGGCTCACTCTCTATTTATACTAATTATCAACTTGAGAATAACCTACTAGGGCTGACTTCTCTAGGAGAGTCTAATAACCCTAGTGCCCCAGAACTGCGAGGACTTTAACCATTGATCAATAGGAGGGTTACGCACAATGACTTGACATGACTTGTTTACATTATAGAACCTCTCGATAGGAACATCGAGGCATGACATGACTCAAATACATTATAGAAACATCCTAGAATAAACATTACAAAGTTACAATTACATTAATATCCTATGGAGCATTGTACAACATTAGCTCGTATAGAGAATCCATGAGGCAATACTATTCCAATGGGTTAATCTATAAAGACGTCAAAAAACTAAATATAACCCATTGGAATAGTATTGCCTCATGGATTAACCCTTTATGCTGACGTCAAGCATCAATGTATGATATTCGATGGACTTATGATTTACCCTATATATAAACTAAGTGGTGCTTGAAGAGAACCCAATCGAGGTCACTGCTAGTGAGGCACCATCACTTACACCATGACCCACCATAACTTACTCATGGATAGTAAGTAAAAATGTTATATTGGGTTGGAATTTGAACAAATGTACATATAATTTTTATAGGTTGGTAAACTAACTTACACATTTTGGTTTGTCTGCAGTCTCCGCAAATGAGATCTTCCCCTCTTGTTCGGCATTGGGGATCACCACTGAGCAGCCAGAAAAGAAAGATAGACTTCTCACAAGACACTGACAGTTCCAGTGAAAGGAGGGATAAATAGAATTAATGTATAGGGGGGATACATACATGTAATGTTTTGTTTGTATACACATAGATGTATAATTTGATCCACTATTTTCTATTATGGCCATGGCATGCCATGTTTGAAAACATTATATGTAATATAAAGAAAGGTTCAAATTTATATATATGGTTGACTTGATTTTGGAGCATGATATTTATTATATTCCTTTTAGATATGTTTACCTATGTCTTTCATTAAGTATGTGTTTAATTAAAATGATAATGTGTGTTTCACTTATGTGATATTATGATATTATAGACCTTATCATGACATATCCTACTAACTATTTGAAGATATCTAATACTTCAAGGAAGAATGTATGACTCATCCAACTAAGATCAAGTAACCATTAATTAAGCCACACGAGATAATCACTAGAAACCATAGCATAAGTTGTTCAGTACATCCTACAAAGAAAATAAAACCTTTATACAAGACCAAGACAAATGAATTGTATCTATGAAAATCAGAAAGATATATAACTTCAGAAATCCATCCTTAATGAAAT
Source organism: Pseudotsuga menziesii (assembly GCA_001517045.1). NCBI lineage: Eukaryota > Viridiplantae > Streptophyta > Pinopsida > Pinales > Pinaceae > Pseudotsuga > Pseudotsuga menziesii. The sequence continues at coordinate 217,243 of LPNX011003222.1, forward strand.
ACCAATATCATGGTTCAATTAACAACTCATGTAGGTATATAATCAACTTTTTAACATCATAACCATACCATACACTACCTAAATTTCATACACTAACATCATAACACTAACATCGTAACATTTTAGCCATACCACTAACATCATAACATCATGTCATACCATACTAACATCATAACCATACCATACACTACCTAAATTCTTGTTGGTTGAAAATAATACGTCATAATTCAACTACCTAAACCTCATCATTACCCTCTCATCTCATGTCCTAAACCATCCTTAATGAAATATCAAGATCATGGTTCAATTAGCAACCCATGTAGGGCTATCATCAACTTTTTAACATCATAACCATACCATACACTACCTCAATTCCATACACTAACATCATAACATCATAGCCATACCACTAACATCATAACATCATACCATACCATACCATACTAACATACCATACCATACCATACCAGACTAACATCATACCATACGCTAACATCATAACATCATAACCATAACATACACTACCCTAACCATACAATACCTAAATTCTTGTTGGTTGAAAATAATACGTCATAAATCAGCTACTTAAACCTCATCATTACCATCTCATCTCATGTCCTACACCATCCTAGACTACCCTAGAACCTTATTATGAAGGTCCATTGATTGGACATAAAGGGTAAATCATAAGTCCATCGAATAGCATACATTGATGCTTGAAACTTCCTACAAAACACATACAAATATGAACTCTATACTGGTGATTTCAATTGACAATGATATTAAATTATTCACATAAGTATCTTAATTTTTCCCTATTCATTTTGTTTCATGATGTGCATAGCCTAGGTATAAGGCCTTTTGGTTTCTACTTAAATGATATTAACCAATCTAATGATCTAAACCTAAAGAGGTCATAAAACCCTAGTTTCATCTCCTAACTTGTCAACCCTAGTTATAGCATGCAATTTGTAGTTCAGGAAACCCTAGTTGGTTTTCAATTTGTAAGTGTAGCCTAGGGATATATGGCCTTTTGGTTTCTACTTTAATGAAAATAACATAGCCTCTGATCTCTCTACTCATGGATTTCTTATAATTCATGAAACCTTAGTTGGTTTTGCTTGTTATTCATGTATATGTGTTTCTACTTCTAAGTCATGCATGCATGTGAACTTACACTTGTGATCCATGTTCAACCGTATTCATTTTGTTTCATATATGTGCATAGCCTCGATATATGGCATTTTGTTTTCTACTTAAATGATACTAACCAATCTAATGATCTAAACCTAAAGAGGTCATAAAACGCTAGTTGCATCTCATAACTTGTCAACCCTGGTTATGTCATGCAATTTGTAGTTCAAGAAACCCTAGTTGGTTTTCAATTTGTAAGTTTATCCTAAGGATATATGGCCTTTTGGTTTATACTTTAATAAAAATAACATAACATATCATCTCTATACTCATGGATTTCTTATAATTCATTGAACCTTAGTTGGTTTTCCTTGTTATTCATGTACATGTGTTTCTACTTCTAAGCCATGCATGCATGTGAAACTTGTGATCCATGTTCAACCCTATTCATTTTGTTTCATGTTCATACATAGCCTAGGTATATGTCCTTTTGGTTTCTACTTAAATGATACTAACCAATCTAATGATCTAAACCTAAAGAGGTCATAAAACCCTAGTTCCATCTCATAACTTGTCAACCCTAGTTATTGCATGCAAGTTGTAGTTTAGGAAACCCTAGTTGGTTTTCAGTTTGTAAGTATATCCTAGGGCTATATGGCCTTTTGGTAACCCTACGAACATAGGAACGGTCAAGGGTTTTACAGAGTTGACCCACCAATGCTAGAGTTGCATTGAAGGAAACTGAAAAGAACCCTAGTTTACGAAATCAATGCACAATGAAGTCACTAGGCCATGAAAACATGAGGAAGAGGGCCACCTAGAGGTAATCACATGCTAGGATACCAACGGAGTTGATGGTTCTTCGATTCGATCTCAGGTTTTCAAGTTATGTTGAGTTGAAATTCACATGAAAATGTCATTCAAGGACACTTAGTGACTTTCGGTTTGGGAGCAAAAAACCAAACGGAGCAGCAAAATTGCATGTCATTGGCTCCTACAAGTCTGTATGGATAAGGTCGATATGGGAACCCTACAAACATAGGCACGGTCAAGGGTTTTGCAGAGTTGACCCACCAATGCTAGATTTGCATTGAAGGAAATGGAGCAAAAACCTAGTTTACAAAATCAATGCATAATGAAGTCACTGGGCCATGAAAAACTGAGGGAGAGGGACACCTAGAGGTAATCGCATGCCAGAAGACCAACAGAGTCAATGGTTCATCGATTCAACCTCCAGTTTTTTATTTATTTTGAGTCGAAAGTCACATGAAAATTTTGTTCAGGGACACTTGATGACTTTCAGTCCGGGAGCGAAAAACCAAACGAAGCAAGAAAATTTCTTGCCATTGACTCCTGCAAGTCTGTATGGGAAAGGCTGATGTGGGAACCCTAACAACACAGGAACATTCGAGGTTTTTGCATATTTGACCCACCAATTCTAGAGTCGCATTCAAGGAAACTGAGCAAAACCCTAGTTTACGAAATCAATGCACAATGAAGTCACTGTGCCATGAAAACATGAGGGAGAGGGCCACCTAGAGGTAATTACATTCTAGGAGACCAACGGATTTGATGGTTAGTCGATCCAACCTCTGGTTTCCAAGTTATGTTGAGTTGAATTCGTATGAAAATATCGTTCAGGGACACTTGGTGACTTTCGGTCTGGAAGCAAAAACCCAAACGGAGCAGCAAAATTGTATGATGTTGGATCCTGCAAGTCTGTATGGGAAAGGTTGATATGGGAACCCTACCAACACATGGAAGGTCGAGGGTTTTTTAGAGTTGACCCACCAATGCAAGAGTTGCAAGTTTTGACCCAACAATTTAATTAAATGTACATTAATATAAAAAACATCAAAAAAAGTAAATTGCAACAACTCAAGACCATGTTATTTTTCGATTTATATTTGTTGGTGTCTAAATATGTCGGGTTATTCTTGGTGCCTCCAGTGTGCCATAGATCGTGTTTGTATCCTAGGAACAAGAAAGGCTAAACATTAGTACTCTCACAAGAAAATAAAGAGAACCCAATGAAAATGTGCAAACATGATAAATAGATAGCTCACCTGAGGTTGAGGGATCATGTTTATAGTGTCCAATATCCAATAAATAGTATCATATCTGTGAATGGTATCCGTCACTCACAGGTTTATTACATTGGGAATAAATTAAGGCTAAATAGTTGAAATTGTGTTTTAGCATGCACTTTAAATTTTAAATAAAGCACCTGATAATCTAGCCACAATAGATAATATAGTAACACCTAACAATGCACTCACTCGAGTAGGCCATCTGGATCATCTCTATTGCCGATGGTGTCCATCAATCTTTCATGATCTATATGAGGTAGCAAGTATCATAGATGTGACCTATTTTTGTTCAAAAGTGTGCACAACTTAATGTTTATACCAACTACCAGGTTGGTGAAGTGGCATACAATAGCTCCTGGTCTATAATCCTAATATACATACCCACCCTTCCTTTTCTGTTGTGCTTCTAGTGCCAAGTACTCCCCTTTTATAACCATCGATCTGGTTGGGAATTCAATATTGTCATCATCTGTAACACATTAAAGAATGGTTTGTTTCCCCTCTAAGTAACGCACCAACCAATAGTAAGAACCCCATCCATTATTTTTCGGGGAAACCATTGCATATATATGACCTGTGAAAGGAAATAGGTTGAGTCAACAATACATTTTTTAAATAAGGCCTTGCATGTAACATAAATTAAATTTCTAATTTAGGTACTACTAATTTACTTTTTTGTACCTGCTTGTATGTGATCATAGTCTGTAGAAATATGTGTCTGATCATCTTCCAAATGTTCTATTTCATTAACCCCCTTGAAATCAGTGTCAAGTTCCACTCAATCCCATGTATCAACTATATCTTTATACTCACAATCATCCCATTCATCGATGCTACAGGAACTGCAAAAGCAAGCCTTCAATCTTGTCCAAATTTGTAGGGCCAAGTTGTCTGAGCTTCTAATTGAATGAAACTATCGAGTTCCATGCACTTTCACCCAATGTGTTTGGGATCGTTCCACATTTGTCACCTCCCAGAATATTCTTCGCACTGGGTTTTTCCTTGTTGCTTGTTCTCCCATGATAGATGCACACCATTTCACTATAGATGCACCGTCTCTAAGGTGAGCACCTGTAAAATTCATATCTTCCCTTCCAAAGGGTAATTTTTATGCATGCGTGAGCACAATCGTGCTCTCCTTTTCCATGACTAGTTTCAAAGTAGTTCCATATATGTGGCACCTTGTATTTTATGTGCATCAAACACAACCATTGAAATACATGTGCATTCTTTAATTGTCCAGCACAACCATTTGACCAAATCAAATGACGATAAAATGGTATATCCATAGCTATCACATGATCATATAATAATTTAAAGCAATGCTGCACGTAATGGGTGTCATGGGTTCGGTCGTCAGTTATGTAGAAGTGACTTTCTTTCAGAATCAAATGTTTATCTTCATTACTATCTAGCCCATGTCGATACGTGATATGGACCATCATGTTCACCTTCTTTGAGTGATAGTATTGACTTTGTATTTCATTTTGTGGTTGTAGGGTGTAATTTTCTGCAAATTCAACCACTGATACTATTGTTTCGAGAGGGAAGGTGTCCCGACATATTCTGAATTGCTCATCTTGCCACCGTTCCATAACGACATGTTGAATGTACCGTTGGATCTTTCCACGAAACTCTGAAATAAAATCACATACTTGCACCTGGTGTAAAAAAATAAACAGTGTTATAAAAAAACATAAAAGGCTTACATGAATATTAATATGTGAATATTTAACAATGTACATCATTATTATTCGTGTACTTTGTCACATGTGAAGTCAACAATTTAATATTATATGTCATATTCCAGTTAAATGAATATTATTTGTTTACATTATCACCTATGAAGTCACCAATTTAATCTTCCTCTTTTTTTCCCATCATGTAGTTGATATGTCTCATACTAATAGTTCTACTTCTCGACCATTACATTCTCGAATGCTTGATATTCACTCTTATGGATGCAATCAGACCATAATTATATCCCACCACAATTGTTGCAAGAAACTTCTACACATTGTTTTAAGTAATGTGTCTTCCCATCTTGCCTCAGACACATTATGCTATGGATAAAATTTCTGGATGACATTGATAGTACTGTACTTGAGCATTCTTGCACATAGTTAGGATGCAAAAAACGACGTATATGTGCAAATGTATGATAATATTGATCAAAATATATGTGGTATCTACAACAACAAGTAAGTAGACTGGGTGAGTCCATGAAGATGGGTGTCTATTTTGGGGGGGTCTTATGAAAAAATAAATCTGATTTTTTCATGTTTTTCAACTTTGGGCGAACAAAAGAGATATTTTTGTTTAGAATTTCACTTTTAAGTAAAAACAAAACTTTTAGAGAATTATGTTAGATTTCTATTCATAATTTTTTCCATTTGTTTTATTGATATTTGATATGTCGTTTTGGCAAATGTTTGACAGTGTGTCCTTATAAAATTAAAGGACTAAAAAATAGTCATGTTTGGTTGCGCCCCTAAAATAATTGTTAAACTTGTGTTTTGAAAAAAACAAATATGCTACGACAATCTACACACAATATAATAGAGGATGACTATATGTTTGTAACCAACGGATCTATATAATAATTATAATATTTTCTTGAATTCAATCAATGGGGAAACCTTCTCAATTTTCAACATGTTTTTGGTTGTGACACTTTTCTCTCACTTGACTATAAAACTTAAAAATCTATGAATACCTTTTTGAAGTACACACTCCAATTAACGATACCATATTTGTTTCAATTTTTTTGGTGGTGTATTTTTAAATTTATATATTTTTCATTTCACCACATTTTGAAAGAGATGAAACAAAACTCTACACATGTTAAGAAACAAAAAAATTAAAAATATTGGATCTCACCTATACACAACAAAATATATACCTACGGAAAGTAGATTTAGTGACGAAACTAATGGCATTAAGTTCGATAGTCTATTTGTAGTGTTAGACATCCATTTTACCTTCCGAAAATGGAGAAACCTGAAAACTGTGCACGTTTTAGGTCTCAGAGGTTATTCGGCTGAATAATTTTTTCCATTAAGAAATTGTTATTTACAACAAAGGTTGTTCTACCGAAAAACCAAAGGCAAAAAAAAAATTCATCGGCCAGAAATTTTTTTTTACGTCATCTATATTCGTATAAGTAAAATGAAATAGACTCATTATTTTCGTACATTTTCATTTCACATATTTTTGACAAAATATTTTTGAAGGGGTTTTCATAGGAGATTTCTTTTGCCAAAGGAGTTTTTTGACAAGGTATTTTTCTTCTTATTTATTTCCAAGGGGTACATTCAAAGAGTTTTTTCCCAAGGCATTTTTGTAAAGATTTTGTGTTCTAAGGTATTTTTGTAAAGGAGTTATTTCTTTGCAAGGGGTTTTTTCATAGAGTTTTTTTCCAAGGTATTTTTGCAAAGTAGTTTATTTCTTTGCAATAGGTTTTTCCAAGGAGTTTTTTTTTGCAAAAAATGTATTTTTCTTCTTATTTATTTCCAAGGGGTACATTCAAAGAGTTTTTTTCCAAGGCACTTTTGCAAAATATTTTGTATTCTAAGGTATTCTTGCAAAGGAGTTGATTCTTTGCAAGGGGATTTTTCAACGAGTTTTTTTTTCCAATGTATATTTGAAAACTAGGTTATTTCTTTGCAATAGGTTTTTCGAAAGAGTTTTTTGGCAAGGTATTTTTGCATAGGAGTTTTTTTTTCCAAAATATTTTTATAAGTTGTTTTTTCAAAGAAGGTTTTTTTTCAAAGTATTTTTTCAAAGAAGTTTTTTTCTCCAATGGTTTGACAAAGAAGATTTCTTTACAAGGTGTTCTTATTTTTTCCCAAGGGGTTTTTCCAAAGGATATTAAACAATCATGGGCAATAAGAAAAAACTGTCTAAAAAAGAGTGATCATAAATGTGATGACGATGCTAGTAGGGAAAATAAAAAACTCAAAAATAGGGCCAAAAAGCAAGGGTTACAGAAATAGAAGAGGGAATTATTGAAGATATAAGAACAAATTTACATGATACTGCTAATGAAATGGAAATTGAAAATAGGGTACAAGAAGAACAAATTGAAGTTGAAGAGACCATTGTTGAAGATGTAAATAGTGATTTACATGCTAATATTGATGAAGTCAATATTGAAGATCAAAATCAAGATCTAGAAATTGGACTTGGTATGTATATATCATGTATTTTCCAAATTCATTTTTTATAACGAATTGTATTTTTGGACATATGTTAAATTAAATTTAACTTGATGTATAGGTACTTTCACCATTGTTGCTGAAATGTTGGAAGACACTGACTGCGAAAAATATGGAAAAAATACCCATACATGTTGCACGATATCGTGCTACAAAAATTTATGATAATATTCTCAAGGATTTTTCAATAGCAGGACAAGCACAAATTTTGAGATGCTTATTGGTGTCCAAAAAGTTAGAAGGTGCTACGTCATTATTGGGTATTCACAAGGCAAAAAAAGAGTCAAAACTGAAACATAATGTGATAGAAAATATAGGTGATGCAATAAAAAAAATTGGAAAATCCAGAAAGAAAGATACCAGTGCTACACGTAGAGAAATTCAGACAACAATTGTTTCAGCTAGTACTACACAAAAACTTTTGACAACAAAACTAGCACAAGCAGTTGGAACCTCAAGAAATACATTATACAAACATAGAAAATTCAGAATGCAAATAGATGAAAATTATGAACTTGCTTGCTGGGAAATTATTTGTAGACAACCTTACAAAGATAGAATGGGATAAGGTGTTAAAGATATTGTACAAAAATATTGGTTTGCACATGATCGAGTTTCACCAAATTCAAGGGATGTGATATGACAAAGAGTATCACAAAATGTATATGAAAGCCGTCCAAAACATATAATGGAAATGAAACAAGTACAATTGTTCAATAAATTCAAGGAGGATCATCGTGTAATTAATATGTCAATCACTACATTTGTGCAACAAAAAGCATGGTATGTTAGACCTATTACTATACATGACACATGTTGTTGTCATTATCATGTACAATTTCAATTATATTACGACACGTTTCTTGAATTTGGTAAAATGTATTGGACAAATTCACCACCTCCACCCACAATACATGAATTCATATCTCAAACTCTATGTGAGAGAAATCACGATGAAGTATTTTATAATAAGAAATGTGTCAATGGAAAACATTGTCATCGTTGTGGAAATATGGTTTTATTCCACAATGAATACCCTATCGATAATGATCAGTTGCTTTCAAATGTAACTATTGATTGGAGAAGATATGAATACAACAATTATTCTACAAGTTCTAGTGATGCACATTCCAGAAGAATTGATTTGTGAGAAGATAAAATATGTGTGACATATTTTCTCAAGAAATTTGAAAGTGAAATTTATAAATACACCAAGAATTCACATAGAGAACGATGGAAAGACCTTCAATTCAAACATTCCCATGAAATATTTCAAGTCGGAACAATTTTGTCTATGGTTGATTTTGCAGAAAACTACAGATTTGTTGCACAAAAAGAGATTCAAAGTAAATACTATCATTATAACCAAGTTTTGATATGTGTCCATGTTCTATATAGACATTCTCAACAGAATGTTGATGGAATTAAAAGCATGTGTGACAATCAATATGTGAATAAAAAATATCACTTTTATATCAGCGATGATTGTACACATGATACACATTTTGTTCAACATTGTATTGAAAACATTTTCTATGATTCACTTAAAATGCGTGAAGTTAAATTCAATGAACATTGGATATGGTCAGATGGATGTGCGTGACAATTTAAATCTTCAAGGTAATTTTTTTGGTTATATAGACTTCATAAAGCACTGAACATTAAACATCACTATAATTTCTTTAAAACTGAACATGGAAAAGGTGAACATGATGGTGCAAGAGCATGTGTAAAAAGAGCACTTTGAAGATGGAAAATGAACCATTCTTCTAGACGATTCCATTCAGCTGTAGAGGTTGTCCAATGGTGTAAATAACATATAAGCCATGATTGTAGTCAACAATCAAAAGATGTGCACATGTATGTACACAATTTTTTTAATTTATATTAATTGTCAATTTTAAAAAATGTATGTACTAACATTGAAGTATATGTACACTAACATTAAAATTTTTCATTTGTGATTTATCATTTATTGTGTAGGTTTTTTTGGCTTGTTGGGGTCCAAGATATAGATAGATCAATACCATACGAGGATAGCACCATACATGGGACTAGAGAACTTCACTCTATTCAAACAAAATCCTTCCAAAACGTGTTTGCATTTGACAGTAAAAGGAAATCAAGTTTTTGTCATATTTGCACTGAAAATGTTGAATGTACAGAAGTTTGTGAAAACATAACGAACAACTACGTAAAACATTGGAAACACATAGAGATTAATCCAAAAGGGAAAATGCCACTATCAAGCATTGAAGAATTAGAATTTGAAGAAATCATAAATATCATCTGATGGTGATAGAATTTCATTTCTTGTTAAAGAAGGAAATGATTTTGTTGATTGTTCATTGTTGTCCATCACCTTATGTGTATATAGTCAATTTAATTGACTTAAAAAATCTAACACCAATTATAATTTGCACAGGAGATGTTTTCATTGTGATTGCACCTTTAGACAACTATGAAAATGTAAAATATTATTTGATGTGATGCATTGAAGGAAAGATGAAGTTATTGGAGGACTACGATGACAACGGATTTACATACGAGAGAGGATCCATCATTTTAAAACGTTTTTTTTTGCAACAGACCCATATGACTAAAAATTATGTCTACGATCAAGATTATGCACGTGATGTTTTATGTTGTTAGTATAGTCATTTAGTATGTGCATCTCGAATAAAATTGGTACAAGTTCCATCGAAAAAAAACATAGAAAATAGAAAATGGAAACTGTCCAAATATGACCATGAACAGATAATTGAAGATAGAATTCCATTGCGATGTTTTTAACTATATAAAAAATGAAATGATCGACAATTTTGTACATGTAAAATGTTGTGTCATTTATATAAAATTCATAAAATTCATTGTTAACATTCATAACATTTCCTATCAAACTTCCTAAGATTCATTATTAACATTCCTAGCATTACTATCAAAACTTTCTAACATTCCTAACATTCATTCCTAACATTCCCCACATTCATTCCTAACAAATTTCCCACATTCATTATTAACATTCCTAACTTTCCTATCTTTAGATTTATCATAACTTCCTAACATTTTTAACATAAAAATGTTTTTATTATTTATAATTTTCAGAATAATGTATATATAGAATTAGTAAGTTTTTATAAATCATAGCCAGTCTTAATAGTGCAAATTACATGAGTGTCCAAGGTGTACGTTATGACCTCTAGAAAATGAAAACAATTAAATATAAGATAAGAGTATTCAATAATGCTAGAGCAGGTTGTATATGAAATGCTTGTAAACATTCCTCAACCATTTGGTTGTTAATTTGATGTTGTTTCCTTAAGGGACTACCAGTTAGTTTAAAGAGTGGTAAATACAATGTATCATTTTAAATTTAATTTCCTAGTGGCATGATTATCCCATAAATTTAGTGACATAATAGTTAAGAATGTTGAGAACTCTTTTGTCATTTTTGAGTCATATTGTTAGCGAAATAGTAAGTACTCTTTCAATTTGGTTTAACAATTTGATGAAAAAGTAAAGTTGATCTCATTTTCTATGTTTGAAGCATTAAAAGTAGCTAGCGTAAATCTCCTAAAAACTTTCCATGGGACATAAAGCCTTATAGCTAGAAACTATAAGTATGAAGTAAGGATGTTTGTTATTTGATAAGAGATCAATTTCCAATATCATAAATAATAAGATCAAACATTTGTGATAGAATGAATCTAGATAGTGGATTCCTAACATTTCCTAACATTCATTCTTAACATTTCTAACATTTCTAGCGGATCAAATATTCCTAACTTTCCTATCTTTATATTGCACCTCTCAAAACTTCCTAACATTCCAAACATTCATTCCTAACATTCCCCATATTCATTCTTAACATTCCTAGCATTTCCCCACATTCATTCCTAACATTTCCCACATTTATTCTTAACATTGGATTGGACATTCCTAAAATTCCTAACATTCCCCGCATTCATTCCTAGCATTCATTCTTAACATTATATTTCACCTATGAAAACTTCCTAACATTCATTCTTAACATTCCTAACATTCCTCACACTCATTCCTACCATTCATTCCTAACATTTCCTAACATTCATTCTTAACATTAGATTGCACCTATCAAAACATTCTAAAAATCATTCTTAAGATTCCCAATTTTCATATCTTTAGAATGCACCTATCAAAACTTCCGAACATTCCTGACATTTCCTAACATTCCCCACATTCATTCCTAACATTAGATTGCACCTATCAAGAATTTCTAACATTCATTCTCAACATCACAACATTCATTCATAATATGTAAGTTCAATATACATGTATATAATCCAAAACAAACAATATGTAAGGTCAATGTACATATGTCTAATAAAAAAATAAAGCTCCTCGATGTCCAAAACAACTACAATATATATATCAACAAAATAAGAACAATATAAATAATTCTCTAAATGGAAGTCCTCCACTATCCTCCACTAGGGTCTTCCCTTGGACTCATAACAACCTGCAACATGTATAAAAACAGATTATGAATATCATAACTTATTTAAACAATTTTAAACTAATATTGAAGAACAATTCAATTATTAACAAAATTACCTCAAATTCTCTATCATCCACTGGAGTCTTCCCTTTGCCTCTAAAATATGAAAGAGACCCAAGCTGCAACATGTACAAAAGCAATTTCTGAATCTTACAAATTATTTAAACTATTTTAAACTAAATTCAAAAAATTAAAATATTAAACTTACAATTCCACCACCATCCTCCAATGGAGTCTTCCATTTGCCTCGAAAAGATCGAAGAGACCCAAGGTGCAACATATATAAAAGTAATTTACGAATGTCAAAAATTATTTAAAGTGTTTAAACTTATATATCAGAGAACAATTCAATTATGAACAAATTACCTCGGTGCCAATATCCACGTCCATCAGAGAAGCTATATCTTCACCGCCAATTTCAATATATTTTTTTTCCCTTCAAATTTAAATTTTGTTAATAAATAAATCATAGTGCAAGCAAAAAAAACTAAGCTTAAGCAATTAACTTAAAACCAAAACAAAAAAAATAAAATCATTAGCTCACAATAGATGGAAAATGATCTAAAAAGTTCAATTCTAAAGAAACCTACATTGATAAGTCAAATTAACAATAAGATACATAGTTAAATTTAAAAAAAAAAAAGATAAAATATCTTTCAAACATTCATATAAATATAAGTAATAAATATACCTCTCCAAAATGCTCTTCTACATTTGCAACATTTTGACTAGTGGAGACTTGAAAATTATGTTCATTCAACATTCGAGAAAACTACAACCAATATACATTTACGTAATGTATTTATTACTACACATTAAAAAAGCATAATATCATAAATAGATATAATGTAACAAAAAGTTCAATTCAAAATAAATAAAAAAGTAAATAGATTGAAAGTACACAAACCTCTCCTATACTTGACTTGTCATTAGATTTGACATTCGAAGCTATATCACAAAAAACCTTGGCATAAGTCTTTAGATCTTCAATGCCCATACGATCTAACTCATAATTTGTTTTGTAAACAAAAAATTTCTGAATAGTGGCTCAAGCTCTCTCTCTACTCAATCCAACATCAACTCCTACAAATGCTAAAGTTAAACCTTCGGCAACATTATGCTTTGCAGTTGTCCCAACTTGTGATGTGGACTCCATCTCTGATTTGTAAGTCACAAGCCTAGGTGGACAAGATATCTAAGGTGGAGGTTGAAGAGTAGTGGGATCTCTAAGAGCACCTTTTCAATTGCATATCCTCTCCTTTCCAACTCCATAAAACTCAAAATGAATATTGGTATAGTCTGGCTTCATATTTAAAAAATAATCGGCATAAAAAAACCTAGCAAAATAATTAGGAACCTCATCGTTCCATGGAAACCGAACATAGGATGCAAGGAACTGATCATATAAATAATGTGCAAGTTCATGGTGCTTAAAATATTGCACTTTCAATGCTTTACGTTTTAGGCCCTCTTTGAAGTTAAACATTGATTTGGCATGTTTTCTAGTCACTGTCTCCTTTACAACAGCCCACTTGTCTCAACCCATCACTTGTGCCTTTCTTCTCTGCATCGAGTCAACAAAACCATCTGTTGTTGGTCCAAGATCCTCATATACGTCAATTAATTTTTTTAATGATTGCAAAACCATCTCTATACTTTTTTTATTCTCCAGAGGGAGATCCAAACTAGAAAGATCGTGTTGCAGCTTGTCATAGTGAGCTCTACAATTTTCGAGGGTTGTTTGTTGAAGACCACTTTCCCATGGAAGGTCCTCTGCTAAATCAGATGGATAATTCATAATGGGTGTACAACCCTCATCTAGTTGAGCATATTGCGTCCTAGCTCGACCTTTGCCACCTTGTGTAGGATGGCGAGCCTCTTGCAAGCCTTGCTTTGCATTCACGCTTGTCTCCCGTACTCGATCTTACTCCCTCTCTAGAAAACTACGTGTCACTTCCGCACCATGCTCTGATACAAATACAACTAAATTAACATGGATAACAAAGAGATATATTAACGTGGATTCACATCACAGAGAATCAATTTATTTAACTATACATACAAAAGAATACCATTTGAATACAATTGCAGAAATATCTAGGATAAAAAATTTACTTGGAAAAACGAAGGCTAGATCCATCTCTTGAACCAAGGTCCAAGTTCCACGTCCAATGCCGTGAATGAACTCCGAAATCCGTAGCTTCTACAAGCATGTTCAAAGGGTGGTCTAAATGGATGGTGATAGTAGTGAAATGGAGGGTGGCCGAAATGGATAGTGTTAGCAGTGAGATGGAGATGAAAGGGCAAGGGTGGTCCAAAAATAGGCAGGGCGATGACAGGAGGGGTGAGGCAGGTGGTAGGGAGACCTCCACGACAAGCGGGGAGGTGATAGGCGAGGCGACGACTGCAGCAAGTAAAAAACAACAAATGTGGGTCGTAGTCAAACTTTTATGTGGAATAATGATCGGTCGAATAAACATAGAACCACTGGTAAAAATTACCATACAACTATGCGTTTGTATAGCTTCGTCCATTTAAACGGTTCACCGTTAAACATTATTCGGATGAATAAAGGGTAGATTATTTGTCTAAATAACTATAGTTATTCAGTCGAATAAAAACGTTATTCAACCGAATAACTATAGTTATTCGACGGAATAATTATAGTTATTCGACCGAATAATTATATTTATTCGACTAAATAACTTCTGCTATGTTTCTCGGGCACCCGATTCTCAGGGAAGTGTTATCCAACTTCGTTTTTTCACCCGTGTTCCAGATGGTATTGATTCTAACATACCAAGGCTTTCATTTTTTAGAAGATCTTTTCCTGACCCTTAGCTCTACATGGGCAACTGTAAACATCTCGAACAATTGAGTTTGTGTCATGTAAAGATAATGTTAACATGAGGTTCATTGTTCATAGAACCCCTAGAGTGTTTTAACACATCCTTTTTGTTAGAAGAAGTCCTATTGTTATCATGCCAAAAAGTGTGCACTAGTCCCTTCACTACTTCGACTAACTTCATGTCTTTGCAAGGAAACCTACCGCTAAATGCCCATAATGTTTCCATTTGTCCCTCTACATCAAGGATGTCTCTTCTTACTGAATATTTTTAAGTGTCTTTGGATATAAAGGAACAATTTGTGATGTCCATTTAAGTAAACGACGTTGTCCTGTGGATCTACATATAATTGATTCAGCCAATACATGGCGAGCCACATTACAGTCCCATGAGCGAGTTTTTTTCCCAATCGATGTGAATGGAGAAGAAAGAGATTTAACAATTTGATTACTTGATTCAATATTCTTCAATGTTCTTATGCCTAAATTTATTCTAACAATTGCCATATTTCTAGATCTAAGCAAAGCTAAAAACAATTTGCATTTACCGACTTCAGATTTGTTATCAAAATATTGTTTCATTATTTGAGAACAATGACGAAGGATAGTGCATTTAGCCACCTTACCTTCCATGGAAGTTAATTCGCTCTTGTCCACCTGTATGCATTTAGGAGTTCTCTTTCGTTTTGATGCGATATTTCTTTCTGTTTGAAATGTTGGAGTGACGTTTACATCCACTACAAGATGACAAATTCAATTAGGAGATTGAACCACCTAGCATGGTTGTTGCAGAGTCACATTTGCATTGTGAGGAACATAATGATTGAACTATTCACAATATTTTCCACTTAATAATGGACCAAGAATATCATTTCCCCTATAACAAGCTTCCTTTAATGTTTCATTATCTTCCTCATCCTCTATGTCATGTATCTATTGAGCGAGAATGGGAAGTGTTTGCTCATCCAATAAATTCCAATGATTTCTTGAATCTTACCTCTTCTTTTATTTATTTATTTTCATCTTCTTTCGGTGTAAGCACCTTCCTCGCTGACTTCTGACCTCTATTACGTACATTCCCCATTGAAATCCACCCAAACTTGTACAAAAACTATGGATTTGTGTAAGAAATGATTAAATTACAGGTTGAATAGTAATCTATGTGCAGGTTCAAAAGGATTGTGTCTTTTGCTACAATAAACCTGGCCCACAACCCACAACCCAGCATTCTTTATAAAACACATATCGCATATATGATATAATGCATGTCTGTTTTATTGCATATGCGTTATATCGCATATGCGATATGCATACACTTCTTTTTACTTAACCGATAGTTTGTATTACCTGATCACTAAATTGCATGTGATATATCGCATATGCGATATATCGCATATGCGATATATCGCATATGCAATTTAGTGCATATTAAATATTTAAAATTGATAACCTTATAATGGAAGCCATACCCATGGTTAATACCTCTAGACCTATCCTCAGTGCACATAACCTCATAATGGAACCCATACCCAACCTAGAGGCCAAATATCCCATATAGAAGTCATGTGTGGTAATTAAAGGACTCATTTACAGCTCATGAGCCATAAAAGCTTCATTTAGGTCCTAAGACCCTACCTTTTCTTCCATGGAATTGCTCAAAGTCCCAAACCTTATAATGACACCCTTATCCCATTTAGACTCCATTTATAGGGCTTTTCATAGTCTAGGACCTTCTGATCTATCCATGAACCACAAAAACCTCGTTTAATCCGTAGAAGATTGGATTTATCCTTGGATCATGGTA
Source organism: Pseudotsuga menziesii (assembly GCA_001517045.1). Taxonomy (NCBI): domain Eukaryota; kingdom Viridiplantae; phylum Streptophyta; class Pinopsida; order Pinales; family Pinaceae; genus Pseudotsuga; species Pseudotsuga menziesii. The sequence goes on from LPNX011003222.1 coordinate 233,870, forward strand.
GTGTCTTCAGTACTATCACTTTTCTGTAAATATTCATAATGGTTCCTATATCACCATGGTTAACACCTCAAGAACAATCTTCAATGCATAAAATAGTCTAATGGCACATATATCCCATATTAAGGCTAAATATCTATATCCCCTTTAAAGGGCATGTGTAGTGGTTTAAGACTTTTTTCTGTTCCACTATTGTCCCATTACCATGGTTAAGACCCCGATACCCATCCTTAGTGCATAAAACCTCACAATGACACCCATATCCCACTAAAGGAAAAATATTCCATCTATAAGGCATGTGTGTTGATTTAGGGACTCATTTTCTTCTCTTCCATGATTATAGCCAATGTCCAAAGACCCATCCCTCCAATCCAAAACCCTATAATGGCACCCTTATCCCATTATAATACCATTTAGACTCCCAATATTCCATCGAAATGGTCTATGGGGTGGCTCATGACCCAACATTACATTGGATAAGAGGGGGGGAGTCAAAGGAGGGAGAGGAAAGTGTAGAGGGAATCGTGGGAGGGAGGGATGGGTAGGGGAGATATATGGGGTGGATGAAGGGAGGAGAAATATAAGGGGAAGGGAGGGATGGGTAGGGGAGAGATATGAGGGAGGCCTAGAGGGAGGACACATATAAAGGCAAGGGATTTGTGGGAGGGGAATAAATATAAGTGGGAGGGAGGGCCTTAGGGTCTTAGACATTGTCAAGGGATGAAACCTCTACTTTAGGCCCTAAATGAAGCTTCTAGGCATCTAGGACCACCAATAAAAACTTAAACCACCATATGTTACCTCTTGAGGCCATTCTTAGCTTTGTGTGTGGGAATTGAAAACATTTGGTTGTTTTAATCACTAAGGATGGGTTTAGATACCCTTGACATGGTTAAGCAATTAGGAAACCTAGGTCGTAGACACTAAAGGAACCCATGACCATGAAAATCCCCTCAAATGACCAGCCATGACCTCTTGATATTATCCTTTCCTTTGAGTGGTGACATGGATGTCATTAGAAGGTTTTGGATAGTAGATATGAATCCATGGGTCTTAGACATTGCTAAGGTTGGAAACCTAGGCCTTGTACCATAAAGAAAACTTCTTAGAATATAGTTTTAAGAATGAAATTTGATCCACCATACATGACCTCATGAGCATATCTGTAGCCTCCATGTGGGGTAATTAGAAATAATAGGATGTTTTGAGCACTACGTATGGATATCAAGGTCTCGAACATAGTTGTGGGATAAACCCTAATCCGTAGGCCTTCAATGAATGTTATACGAATCTTGACCTAAGAATGATGCTTTGAATGATAGAAATCACATCTTAAGAAGATATTTTGCCTCCAAGTGGGAATATTAGTATGATTATGAGTTCTCGAGCATAATGCATACATCGTGGAGCCTCAACATAGTTGAGAGATGACACCTTGGCCTTAGTCCCTAAAAGATTCTTTTGTGTGTCCACAGACAAAAATAATGCTTCAAAACAACATAAATGATCTTGCAATCCTTATCCTCATAGTGGATGTGTTGGTACCATTAGGAATATTTTAGAGCTAGATATGAATTTCGAGCCTTAGAGGAAGGTTAGGAAATAAAACTCAATCATTAAGTCTAAAAGAAGCTTCTATGTCTTAAGATCCATGAACAAGCGCCTTGAACCTCCAATAATCTGACCTCATTATCCACAACCATTCACAAATTTTAGGCTAAGTGTCGTCCTTTTTCCACACTAAACCGCTTTGGAGGGGCCAATAATTACCATGCTCTTTTCTTTCTAGATGGGGTTTCTCCCAAAGCCTATCCACTAACTTGGTAAACTCTTTTTTACTCTCGTACTCTTTTTTACCAATAAAGCTAAAACGCATATGCGTTATAGCAAATATGCGATATGAATCACATATGTGATATATCGCATATGCAATATGAATAACGCTAAAACGCATCTTCGTTATAACACATATGCATGTTTTTAAACTTTAAAAACTCAGCAGGAACAAGGCTTGGCATTATGTTCGGAAATATCTTCGGACTACCAAACCTATTGGCTAGGACAAATAAACCAGGGCTATTGCCTATCTTTTAGAACTCTATCAATATGCCTAGTTTCGATGGTGTGTTTTTCTATGACAAACACAAATTTGTTTTATGAAAATCTAGAATATTGTAGAGTACAATCTTATGATTCTGAATATGTAATTTTTTCATTAAAATGTATGTTTTATTTATTTATTATTATTTTTCTAAATGATGCACGTTAGTTTTAAAAAATAGATACATTCCTTGTTTTTTATATAACTTTTGATTGCCCTCACCATTTCCGAAGAAAACTATATGGTGCACTAGAAGAGAGTGAGCTCTACAATATTATATATAGAAATAAATGATTTCATTAAATTTTTCCCATAAAGTGTTGCACCCGCACAAAAAGTTTTCATTTCAAGATTTTCTGACTTCAACAATTAATAATAAAAAAATAATTCATGAAAAATTATGAAAAAATAGTGTTGCACTAGGCCCATATGTCCTTTATCCATTAGAGGAAATTTGGGGTCTAAAATGGGCCTTATAAGAAAACGTGCCAAAATAAGTTTTTATGAGTTGGAATTCAAGAGCCAATAGAATTTCAATAAAATAAGTCCACCATAATGGTTGAATTGACATATTTGTCATTAAAAAAAACTACTTTTTTTGTTCATATTTTCGACATATCTCATTGTGTTTTTACTCAAATTTCGATTGG
>LPNX011003222.1:236736-339130 GCA_001517045.1 Pseudotsuga menziesii
ATGCAAGATTTTATCCAAAATTGACATCATTTACCTCATATATTTTTGCACTGACACAAACATATATGTTATGATATGATAAAAATTTGAAAACCCAATTTAACGGAAACTAATTTTATAATTATTTACACACATTTTTTCTCCATAAATGTTATATATTATGAAATTTGACTCAATTACCTATCTTTCGTGTTTTTACTTCATCTTCAAATACGTTAGGAAAGTACCCCTAATTGTCACCTAAAGTCAAAGGTTCCAAGTTTGTCCAGTATTGTGTGGCATCTAAGTGTCTTTAAAGGAATCCATGATTGTGCATCAGCTCATAAACATTAATAACTACTAATAATTCAATAACTAAATCTTAATGAAGAGACATATTGATGAAAGGTTATGTCTCTTTATGAAAGAGAACCCATCTGGGTATTTATACAAGCAACATTCTCATTGTAATACCATCACTTATCTATTATTCATATATTTATTCATTTCTGGAGTTTCTATCCTATTTGTGTTGGATTTTTCTATAAAAACGGTATTTTACTGTTCCATCATTGAAGAATGAACATGCATCATGTGAAGGGTGTGCAATGGGAAAGCATCACAGGGAATAATTCCCTACACATACATAGAAAAAGAAGAGGGCCATCCTTGAACTAGTGCATACAAGTGTTTGTGGTCGCCTTGCAAATAAGGTCACTTGGTGGAGCATCATACTTCTTGATTTTCATTCATGATTGTAATAAATATACTTGGGTCTATTTTTTGAGGAAAAAGAGTGATGTATTTTAATACGTCAAAGACTTCATAAACATGGTTGAGAAGGAAACATGAAATCCCATCAAAATCCTCAGATCAGATCAAGGGGGAGAGTACTCCTCAGGAGCCTTCAATAGATACTGCAAGGATAGTGGGATCCAACAATAATTCATAGTTCTACATACTCCTCATTGGAATGGAGTGGCTAAAAGGAAGAATAGAACCATGGTGGAATGCGTAAGGAGCATGATGAAAGGTAAAAATATCTATAATGGTTTTTGGGTTGAAGCAGTTAGCACTATTGTTTACTTCAAAAATAGAAGTCCAACTACAAGATTAGGCCATAAAAATCCTTTTGCAACTCTGCATGGCTATAATCCTGAAGTAGGTCATCTAAGAATATTTGGGAGCAAATAATTCTCAGATGTTCCTAAAGATGATAGGAGAAAACTTGATGTAAAATCTATCAAATTCATTTTCCTTGGTTACTAGGATAATAATAAAGCATACAAAATCTTTGATCCTAGTACGCATAAAAATTTTCCAAGTATAGATGTAATATTTCAGCAAGATGAAAATGAGAATGTGGAACAAGAACATAAACAAGAAGAATATTCAAGCAACATGGATACTTCAAGCAGTGAAGATTAACCAAGAAGCAGTGAAGACTCTCCGACAAGTAGAAGAATGTTTGATGGAACTCCAACATGAATTGAAACACAAAGCAGGTCAACATGATAGATTCAACCACCTATATGGTTCAGAGACTATGCCTTAATGACTTAGGTAATGAATGTTGTTGAACCTTTGAATTTTGAACAAGCAAAAGATAAGAAGGAATGGATGGATGCAATGACTAAAGAGTACAATTCTATAATGAAGAATGGCACATGGGAAATGATAGAGTTTCCTAAGGGTAAACTTGTAAAGTTCCCATAGGTCGCAAACAGCTGTTTAAATCTAAATTCAAGGCTGATGGTAGTATACATAAATATAAAGAAAGATTGGTAGAAAAAGGCTATTCACAAAAGGATGGTATTGATTATGAAGACACATTTGCACTAGTAGCCAAGCTTAACACCACCAGAGTGATGATTGCAATAGCGACCAAGCGCCATTGGAAAATGCATTAGTTGGATGTCAAGTATTCCTTTCTGAATGGAGACCTGAAGGAAGAGGTGTACCTTGTCCAACCAGAGGGGTTTGTGATTAAGGGATAGGAATATCTCATTTGCAAGTTGAAGAAGGCGCTATATGGATTGAAGCAGCCTCTGACATCATGGTATGTGAATATCGACACTTTCTTCTCTCAGCAAGGGTTTGTGAAAAGCAAGAGTGACCCCAACCTATATGTGAAGGAAGATGTGAAGGGACACATTGCATTGATTTCTCTATATGTTGATGGCATCATCATAATAGAAGATGCTTCTACACTGATCAAATAAATCAAGCAGGAGTTGTCACAGGTATTCGAGATGAAGGACCTTGGATATCTACATTACTTATTAGGCCTTGAAGTTTGGAGAGAGGATGTTATGACACAGGTCACACAGAGTAAATATACAAGGGAGCTACTTCAAAGGTTTCATATCGATGGATGGAAACCATTGCATGATCCAATGGAACAAAATGCCAAACTATGTAGTGAGGATGGCACAAAGAAGGAATATGGAACTCCATATAGAAAACTAGTGGGAAGTTTGAACTATTTCACCACAACTAGGCCAGGGATTGCATACTTTGTTAGCATCCTTACTCAGTTTATGGCTAAGCCCTGTCAAATCCATTGGAAAGCAATGAAAAGGGTCCTTCGATATCTGAAGGGCACATGTAATTTTGGTCTTAAGTATACTGATTAATTTGATGTTAAGTTTACAGGTCATTCAAATTCAGACTAGGATGAAGATCCTAATGATAGAAAATCAACCGCAGGTTATGCATTCAATATAGGTTCAGCAATTGTGTCATGGAGTAGTAAGAAACAACCAACTTTTTCTTTATCATCTACCGGAGTAGAGTACAAATCTTTGTGCAGCGCAACTTATGAGGCGATATGGTTGTGGTGAATCCTTGAATATGTTGGAGAAGAACAGAAAGCACCAACAATTATCAAGTGCGACAACCAAAGCTCCATCAATTTATCCAAAAATCCAGTGTATCATGCTCAATCTGAACATATTGAGATCCAACATCATTTTGTCAAAGAAAAGATGCAGTCAAACATTAGAGGAAATTTCAACTCAAAATGGGCCTCCTACGGAAAATTAATAAAATAATAAAATAATATTTATTAATTTTACAGGAAGAAAAAAAAAACTACTTTTTTGTTTGTATTTTCGACATATTTGAGCCGTGTGTTTTTACTCAAATTTCTATTGGGAGAGCTCATTGGATGCAATGAGTACCCACTCGGCATACTTTTGACGGGACCTGCTACCCCAAAAAGAAGAAATACTTGAAAAAATGTGATGATGACATCATCATCATGTTTTTTAGGTGTTTTTGGAGTTTAATTCAGCATCCAATGAGCTCTCCCGATAGAAATTTGAGTAAAAACATAGGGAGATATGTCAAAAATACGAACAAAAAAACATTTTTTTTATGATACCTATCCCCAGATTTATACTAGAAAATTGTTTAAGAGGTGCTCCCTTTTTGAATTTTAAATCATTTTGATTGGCTAATACATGATGACATGGAATTTGTGTTATTTTTGGAAGGCCCATTTTAAATTCAAATTTCCTCTAATGGGAGATTGACTTGGTCTATTGTAATACAAATGAAAATGTTGCAGACATTTTCACCAAGCCTCTTGCAAAGGAAAAGCTTGAAGCATTTAGAAATCAGTTGGGAGTCGTAGAAGACTCATTTCTCCATTAAGGGGAAGTGTTGGAATAATGGAGAAATATAGTATATTGTTTAAGTTGTTTAGGGTTGGTTTTGATTTGTTGTATTGGAGTTTTGTGCTTACGAGAGTTTAGTGGCTCCATGTTTTGAGGGATTTGGTTGAGTCTTAGTTAGCCTATAAATGTAATAGTTTTTCTCCATGGTGAACCAGATTGTGAGAGGATTATCTCTCTTGTGTGTGCCAACTAAGGTTGGATGTCTTGCATTCTAATTTTTAAAATTATTATGCTTGGAGCCATATAGAGAGCATTTGGGATGAACTCTTGAGCTAATAAATGATGTATAGAGACTTCATTACGTGTGATTACTTATTATATTTTTTTATTTGACCTCACCATCGAAGTTCATAAAATGAATCATGTAGGGATGTTTGACTCCCTTTTCTTAATCGTGAAGGATGGAGTAGAACTACCATAACATAAAAAGAGAGGGGATATATTAAGAGGATTATGATGGGAGGATCACTTTATTTATGGAACCTCTTATTCATGGATGATGTTATGTTGTTTGGTTTGGGAATTTGTTTGTATAGGTAATACTTGTATACCAAATATGATAAGTGTTAAAGGTTGAAGAGTCAGGGCTTAAAAGCTTTCACTTGTTAAAGGGTGGGGTTTAAAAAAACTTTTAGTTTTTTTTATAAGCTTTTGGAGCCAAAATTCTATGGAGGATAATATATTATGAAGGTATGTGAGAAAGAAATGGAAACTAAAGGTATAGCTCTAAAATAGCTTGAATACACTAATAGAAATAGCTCTAAAATAGCTTGAAGACAGAATTAGAAATGAATTAATGTACATAAGGAAATAGTAAAAGACATTAAACTATTTGGTAAATGAATTTATGGAAAATTGAAAAAGAAATAGAACAAGGAATGTAGAGGTTCCATGAATGGGATGTTCAACTTGCTTAGCACTATCATCCTCTAAAAACTATACTTAATAATATGAGAATCCATCACTTAGTAATGTAGTTGAACTCCAGTGCAATATAGAACCCAACGTTATAATAGGAAGGAAGAATCAATTCCTATTTAGTTTAATACATAGCATAGTTAGTCTAGAGAATTGAAAAGTAACATGTTCTAAGAATAAAACAATTGGGAACCATAAAACAAAGTGAGGATACAAGGACAATACGAGGGGGGAAATTAAATATAATATTAAGTGGTGGTGGAAACCTAAATGGAAGTTGAATATTAAAGTTCATTGAAACAAGTATTTTTCTTTAGTTTCCTTTATCTAATAAAATATTTACGTGGGACAACTATTATAAAAGATAAAGGAAAGATCTAGGTAGATTTATAGTGTGCACAATTAGAATCAGAAAGAAATAACTATTTCATTGTGAACATGTAAAACAATTATGGAATAAAGTAGTGGAGTTGATTGATGGTAAAGGGAAGTATGAAGATCACTAGAAATTACCTTGTATTATGACAGACAATTTGAACTACAAAAGATGACATTCTAGTGTAAGAAAATTCTATTTTTTAAAGTCTATCACCAAGTAAGAAAATGTTATAATGCAAACTACAAACCTACGAAAGAAAGATGCCAAAACCCTTTTTAGTTTTGAAAATACAAATATGTGTTTTGGGAATTCTTTGATGACCTTTGTGAAGGAACTTCAAGTACATGAGAATCATGTGCTATTATGCCCTTGAAAGAAAAACACTTTATTTATTTCAAATATATAACAAGGATGAGAGCAAACCATAAATCTAATTTTATAGATTATGAACACTCTTTCAAATTTCATTAAAAAAAACAAATAAAATTCCTAATCTACTAGTAACGAGGACTTCAAACTCATGAGAGAATGGATAATAAAATTCATAATCTCCCTGTAATGGGAATTTCAAAGTTATCATAAAATAGGTAAAAAGGAAACACAAATTTCAAAGTTATGATAGAATGGGTAAAAAAGGAAATACAAATTTCAAAGTTATCATAGAATGGGTAAAAAGGAAATACACTGTATAAATCTTACAATTTTTTAAATGCCTTTTTAAAGAGGCATTACTTCTACATAAAGAGATGATCTATGTGCAAATGGCTTATGATGTATTAGGATGTATAAAAGCCCTAATAAAACAATATATAAGTGCAAGTGAAAAAAACATTATTGTGACATATTATTTTTTTATAATTTGAAATATAAAAAAAAATATTAATTTTATTTTAATTTGAAATATCAAAAAATAAATATTAATTTTTTTTGTATATTTTAAATTTATATTCCAATTTAATACATGATCCTTATGATTTGTATATGGATGCATCATATCCAAATTTATAAATTGTTTATGTCTACGAATATTTGTATACGCGAGCTGTGATATATAGTAAGAACATGCATATAGGTGGTTCTTGTATTTTGATGGCCTATCGTGTTATTGTAATGCCTTGTTATGTTATGATGACGTTAGTTAATCAGATGATCATGAAACTCTACAAAATCTACATTATAATAAAGGTCTGTATAGTATTAAGGGGGCTTGTATAGGGTGGATGGCAGGGGAGGTTGGCTCTGACTATCTCTACCTGTGGTCTAACCTCCAGACTATTTAGACATGACTTCAGGGTATGTTATGGTACCTATAAATATTCACAATTCACACACACGGTTATTAGAAACATTATATTGTAACCTTTAAAATTTTACAGATATTAAAAATTTAAAAAGTATATATATATATATTTAAATCTATTTTATATGAATATGAATATATGAAATGAATATATAAATTTTATGTTGTAACTTAAAAAATATTATTGAAAAAATAAATCTACTTTATACTAAACATGAATATAAATATTAAAGATGAATATAATATAATATGAATATAAAAATTTATATTATACATAAACATGAATATAATACAACATAAATATAAACATTAAAAATGAATATAATATAACATAAAAATTGTAAACTGAAAAAATAAATCTACTTTATCAATGTATGAATGTAATATAACATACATACATGTATATTAATATGGTAATATAATATAACATAATTACATGAATATAATATATTCATAAATATAATATAATATAAACATTGTAAACTGAAAAACTAAATATATGTTATATTAATACAGGAATATAATATAACATAAATTAACATAAATATAATTGAATGTTAAATATTTAAATACTTTATTAAATAATTATCATTTAAATACATCTTAACTATTCAAAACACTTTGTAAAATAATTATTGGTATTCAAAACACTCTGTCAAATAATTATCACTTTTTAAAACACTTTTGTCAAATAATTATCATCTCTTTATTAATTATTAAGACTATTTTGATACATATTGAGTTTATTTTAACACATTTTAATCATTACTAGACAAATTATATGGCTCATGAAATTTCATAAGAAGGAAGTGAAGGTTCTCCATGGCAGACATGTTTAACTATTGATCCCCATTATAAACAAGAGGGGTTGCTAATGCAGCAAGTCCCTGCCATATGTTATTGATTTTTTTGTTCAAAATGTATAAGTTATGTTCTTGGGTTTCTAATTGTTGTAATTTTATAGCTAATTGCTTCTTAGGCCTATGATAATAGAACCCTGTAGGGTCTATATGCAACTATGTAGACATTATATGCTTAAAGATTTAGTGGATACTAGTAGGAAAAAAAAATAATGGATATCACTTGAGAACTTGAAAAGTAGAAAATGAAGAGTTGTATATTAAGTAAATGAGAAGATGCCTATTTACATGTTGTACAACTTTTTGTCAAAAACAAAGAACATAAATAAAGAAGTGGCATCATTTACACTTTGTTAAGGATGGCGTTTGCACTGTCTAATGTAAAAGTTCCGTGTATGTGAAAATCTTGTAAGCTATAAATGACAAAGAGTTGTTAACAAATTTCCTTGTAAAGTGCATTGTTTCTAAAGATTTGTAGCTGTCTGTATTGTGCAGTGCAATCTGGAAAAGTATCTGTATGATGTTAACTCCTCGCAATTTGAACAATGAAGTTTGTCATTATCTATTGTTGTAAATGTTTATGTTTCCATATCGCAAATGTTGCATGTTGGCACGAATAGATCCACAATAGATCTGAGTGGACATTTTGTATTGTCAACATTCAAGTTCAACCTGGATGCAATGGAGAAGTTAACATGGAATTCAATTCAATACATTGAATATTGTAGAGAAAATTAATTATGATTGAATATAATTTACCCTTGTTGTCATAGTAATCAACATTCCTTTGACGGCATTCCTAAAAAAGAGCATTGGTGTTCTTTTCTTTGACAATTGTTTATAAATTCCAGTGTACCATGAGGAAAATGAGGAAAGAGTTAAAGCTTCAATTGAGTCACACATTAGTTTAATGGGTAAATGTCCAATCTATATGTTCAAATTGTTTTGTGTGCTACTTACCATTTCTTGGTCATCTTCTTCATTCCCATCATTTATGTCTAATGCATATTATGTGTTGATATGTTTTGTATATTTGACAAGAGCACCAATTGTGCCAATTGCATAAGTATTTTTTCTTGTAAGCACTTGCTTTATGGTGATAGTGGACACAAAGCTGTATTTTTTGCAAATAGGTGTTATTTTTTCTTTTGTGCTTGCCATCACTGATTTACAATATGCATTTGTTGTCTCAATGATCATATTTACTTCTTCAGGAAATCCTAAACTCAAAGATACAAAGACCATGTCCTTGAACACATATGCATCATATTTTGATATGAGGTTATGTGGTTTGTTTAATGTTACTGCCATTGTCCTTTTTTATCAACTCCAATAACTCTGTAGCAAGTTCTTTATCGATTCTTATTTTGTTTTATTAGCTTTAATTTCATATGTCCTTTATACTTTTGAGCTCTTGTATTGTAATTGGCTTGCAGTCATCATGGTTTTTTATATTTATCAAATTTTAATGCAATTTAGATTATGTTTCTATTAACACAATTTCTTTATATTATGTTTTAATTGTTCTTCTGCTTAAGCGGACCTCTTTATATTTTGAAAACCAAATGGACGATCATCAAAGCACAAAGTGCCAAAGTACCAAACCATGAGTGCCATGTGTGCTTATTAATGAATGAAGATTAAGTTTTCCCACATGAATTTACAGTTGGGAGGTCTCTAATGCCTAGCTAATTCTAATGAGTGAATGATATTGGTATTTTTGTATGTGGTTATGCAAATTTGAGTCTTAATGTTTCTCTAATCTTAGTTTTCTCAATGCTTTTATTTTAGGCTGCAAATTGGACAAGTGCATGTTTAATTTTATTTTGTTATGCGGTGTGAACCTTATATGGCGTCATTTTACAATGGAGAGATTCTTCTAAATCTAGGTTTTGATAATGGAACCAACAAATGGACTGATTACAAGCGCGAGTGTAACCCTGCAAATAGAGAGTCAGGATAATGGCAACAAATATCATACTGCAACAAATATCATGAGAGTGAGGATAATGAGATTGCTCAGAAGACAAACCCATGGCGAATTTCTTTAACAAGTCTACTTCAAACCTATAAATAGGTTGAAAATACATAGATGTAATTAGTTACTTGTTCCATTCTACCGGCTGATGAGGCTCAGCCTCCCATCCATGTATGATCCTGTGGTAGCCATGCTTGCGCAAGGCCAGCTGCATATCGATCCTCCAGTAATGGTAATTGGAAGTTGTGAGGATCCATGGCTAAAGATTTTGAGAACTCATAATTGCTCTGGTAGGGAGATTGCAAACACTTCTTTAAAGCGACGTAGAAACTGTCGATTTCACTGCAAATAACACTAAAACATATGAACTGTTAGAAACACAAAATTGATGAGAAAACTGCAAATCACCTCAGAGAAAGCATATTCATGGTGTGCTAAGCTCTGCAAAATGATGGAATAGCCTACCCATCAACATTTGTAACTTAGGCGGGTAGCTTCACTCCGTCATCATTTGTAACTTAGGCATGGAAAAAGGAAAAGCAGGTGGCTTTACAATATCTTTCATCAACATTTGTAACTCTACAGGGAAAAGGAGAAGCAGGTGGCTTCACATTCTCCTCTATCAACATTTGTAACTGGAAATGTATGGCTTCTATCATGGGTGGTCACGTCTTTTCGACTATGTCTTACATCTTTTGTTCTCCAACGAGTCTGGTTCGGAAAGACAAAGTTAATTAAGAATCGGCTCAGCTGAAATATAGTGCCTCCTAACATGTGGAGCATCAGCTACAGGAAGCTTCGCCGACCTATATGCTCAGCTTAATTGAATGCCTGACATTTGAAATATGGGAGTCTAGCACTAGATAGCAAGAAATACAATTTTTGTTCTAGTTATGATCTATGTTACCAGAAACGTGACGGCACTATGCGTTTCTTTAGGAAAACGAAGTAGAAACGGAAACCAGACGAAAACCACGGTTTCTTACGGTTGTTTCCGTTTCTGAAATGGAAAAACCATTTCTTACGAAACGATCCGTTTCGGACAACGGTTTCAGCAGAAACTTTTTACTGTTTTTCTTAGAACGTGGTCCATTGCTAACCGTTTCTTGGGTGACTTGGTGGGTAAGTCGGATGAATTAAATGAATTAAATGTTGAATTGATGACGATGGAGTGTTCGGGAAGGAAGCCGCTCTCTGCCGCCCACCGCCGGTCGAAGTCTACTCAACATTGAAGTTTGTATACAATGTATCTCTGTATATTATTTTTTTCCTTTCTCAGTTTAGTTTCAGACTTTAGGCTTAAATTGTTCATTGGATGGACATTATAGCACCGTGGGAGAGAAATCGCTGCTGTGAAAATAGGGAGGACATGGAGCCACTGATACTTGTGATACTTGATGAAGCCACTGCGCAAAGGAGGAGAGGCTCTGCTATTGTTCTCCGTGTGCAGAGGAGTTGTTTTTTGTTGTAAAACGAAGAGCCGACTGAAGCTTTGTGGAGATCGATGTGTAGAGGAAAGCCTGTTTTGAGTCACCAGTAAGGGTGTTGTACCTATCAACAACATTTGTGAACAGTATTTAATCTCTGACTTATTGGATTTAATATTTATTCTCCTCGGCTTTGGAATATAGGTAGTAGAAGACTGGAGCTCTTCTTGACAGCAAGGATGTCTCCAGGTTGGAGAGAGAGGGCTTTTCTCGTACTTGGCCCACCCACGGTGGTAAGTTACATTCCCTTCGAGGAGCTCTTGGATAGAGTGATAGTTTTTTAATGTTTTCAAACCTTAAACCTGGGCTAAATTTTTTGTACAAGTTTAAATAAATATTTACTGAATGAGCGGGATCCAAGGAGCTCTTGGATAGAGTGATAGTTCAAACCTAGGCTAAATTTTTTCTACAAGTTTAAATAAATATTTACTGAATGAGCAGGATCCTAAATTGTAGGAGTATATTAGAATTGGTTTAAATTTGGATCGAATTGGGTTGTTAGAGTCTTTGGTTCATAGTCTAAGTGAGATAACATTGGCAGTTGTTGAATGCATGTTTCTTTTTGAGACAGTTGGTAAATTGAAAGGGATATTCTAGTTTGTTCCATTTCATAGTGGGTAAGTTGCAATATGGTCAAATTTGGGTGGAGTCATTGCTTATACCTAGCATGGAATTTTGATATTATCAAAAATCTGAGCTGAGTTTCTTGAAGTTGTTAAGATGTATGAATCTGGATGTGTTTAACAGATAAGATTTCAATGTTACTCAATGAGTAATATAATAATATTATGCTATGGGGTAGAAGAATAAAAAATAATATTAACAACTAAAAAGTTTGTAGTTGTTCTATTTGGCTATAAGCAAGAACCGCTATTAAAAATTTCTATAGGGAAAGTGTAACTTCGAGTGACATGTAATTTGTGTGGATTTAAGGATTCCACATCTTCGATCCAGGATGACAAGTGCAAGGTTTACAATTATTCTACTTTGTTATAAGAAGAAATTGTTTATGCAACCAAGACATTGGTGTTTGACTGCAAGAGATGTTAATTTTAATTTTAATTTAGATTGTTGTAGAGTTGCATATGTGTGGACTAGTTTGTACAAAAATATACAAAACATAAGAATCCAAATTAACAACAATGAAGTGCACTGTTGAAATGAGATCCAAAGTAAAAAAAATGGTTTTCGAATGCGAGGTTGTTGATTGAATGGTCAAAAAGGTTGTATCTCTAAATAGTGTATGTGTTGTTGAGTTTATATGCAGTGGGAAGCATTAATTGAAATTACAATTTCAAATGTATAGGCACATATGTGTAGTATATTCATGAGGCTAGCGTGTGATTTATGGAAATGATTTTTCCCACATACAATGCCCCTATAGTGAAGTCTGATTATGCCAAGTACATTGTGGTTTCTATCCATTAGCAACTTTCAAATTTCCATCCTACCAGGTTTTTCAGGTATGAGTCATTTTTGGTGCACTTCATTTTCTGTTTTTCCAATTTCGAAACCTCCAACAAATTGAAATGAACAAAGTGGATGAACTAGATCACAGTAGGCCAGTTAGAGTGTGGATTACCTTGTTAAGAAAGCTTGCAGAAAATGAGGGCATTAATCAATTCATTGATAAGTTCATGTACATTGTGCATATTTTTTTCACGGAGATCACCCTCCTAGAATTATTTCAAAATGCAAGGAGTTATTGTAATTAAGTCCAAACACGAGGATGTGATATTAGTATTTATTTGAGGATTACACAATTGTACGAGAATCTATGGGTTTGTTCTAAAACTATTGATATTTCCTATGTATTTGACACCTATAATTTTTTCCATGGAATTCATCATGCATGGATTGAAGTCAGATTTCTTGCAATTTGCACCAAGCATGGATTGAAGTCATATTTCTTGCAATTTGCACCAAAAAATCAGAAAGCAACTTTCAATTTACCTAGAAATATAGGACCTTTTCCGGTGAAAATTAGAACAATGCATATGTTATAGAAAATATGTTAATGAGTCACTTCGAGGCAAAGGAGAGGTGTGGAGGTATGACCCACACCATCCTAAAAGACTAGTAGAATTTAGCTCTGCTTCTTTTTTACATCATCCTCACTTGAGATTGGAGAGGCTAGCTAATTCTAAGAAAAGTTGGGGCCAAATCCTAGATGTACTACATCCAAGTATTGAGAAAAATCAAGTGGAAGTTGGTTCAAGAGAAACAATTGGTTCATAAGTTCACGAGGTAGAGAGGGCAGTGAGTTCAGTGGATGTTATAACTTAGAGACAATTTACGAATAAGAGCTGAAAATAAATTTATGCTCGTTCTGTTGGAAAATAAATATCTTTGTTAATTTTAACTGAATATATGTCGAAACCTTCATTTTTGTTATTTTTCTCTCTCCTCGTTTCTTTGAAGGCGAAACCTCTAAACTTCGTTTCTCGTACCGTTCCCGTTTCTCGTTTCGTTTCCCGTTTCTCGTTTCTGGTAACATAGGTTATGATTCATGAGGACGGATGTTGCTAGGTTTGGGCCTTGTTTGTAAGTATCAGTTAATAATTTCAATGCATTAGTAGCTCTATCTTCCATCTCTACATAATCAAAGTATGGTAGGTATTTTCAGAGCCTTTTTCTTCGTAATGACCTGCGTGTATAAAGCAGGTTCCTATGTTTCTGATTATATGGTACTAAGCATGCATGAGCCTGACACTACAATACTTGTTACATTATGCACTGGAATTTGACTGTTATGTTACCATCAACCGGTCAATAGGTAAGTAGTACATGAGCTGGATTTTTTTATAGGGTTACACTTCAGGGAAATGTCTTGTGCTAGCCATCAACTTTCGCCTTTTGCAACATTTTTTCTTTGGCAGACATAAATTATCATTTCAAATCTGTGGAAGAGGATTTCCATTGCAAGCCTAAATCCAACCGATAGAGGGGTCTGTTCCTCTAGTAGATGGTATTTTTTACAGACATAGAGCTGGGATGCGAGCGCCCTTAGTACCAAATATGTGCATACATGTGAGAATATATCAAGCATACACAAAGAGAGCCCACTAGTCAAAATATATGCACAATAATCATCAAACAGAACTTTTGCATTGATGAAAACGTTACATGAAGGAAGAGTTTAACGGTCCTTGTACATAACGAGAACGATAAGAGGTAAGGGTTTTGTGAAGAATTCATTTGATAGGGAATGATAAAGCTTTTACATTTTCTTATTTACGGAGGTCGTTTGAATGAATAATTCGAAACGCAGAAATGGGCAAATTGGGATCGTGTTTTTTCTTATTCAATTTTTTACTCGTTGTACAAAGAAGAATTATTCAAAAATAGGGCAGACTCTTGCTCAATATTGCCCATTGTAAAATATCTCTATAGTGGCATCAAACAATGGGGAAGTATAGCACAAAGATTGCTTCTCTCAGCCTTTATACTCCAAGCTTACAGATGGATCACTGGCACACTAAAGCACTGGTACCAAGTGCTCTACCGGGAGGAAGATAAAGACTATAAGAACTAGTAGTGGGCAAGGACTAACAGGGGAAGGTCAGTTTTATGCCTACAATTGAAAACTATCCTTGTTAGATTAGATAATACCTACATGGTTATAAATCTTGTGTGTATATATCCTTGTTAGATTAGACAATACCTACCTGCTTATTAATCACCTCACTTTGTTGTGCATTCATCTACAGGAGCTGCTCACATTCATCTACAGGAGCTGCTCGTGATATAATGGTTAGCCAAAAGATATTCAGAGGGTTTCTAGGTGTTGGTACCTCAACTTGTTGTTTTTATATCCGTCTTGTAGATTTTGTAAGTAGTTGTAGTTGATCCATAGTAGACTGGTGCTGTGACCATTTTGATACAAACTTCTTGGTCATTCTGCTATTGTCAATCCTCTGAGGGATTATAAAACTAATCCAGATAGATGGGGATAGATGTTAATGTCAATCTGATAGATGTTGCTATGATTTTCTTGCACATCATTGATAGATGCCGATAGATGTTAACATCAGAATATTAACATCATTCTGATAGATGTTGCTCCGATTTTCTTGCACATCGTTAAGCTCAAAGGATTTTCCCATAACCTCCCATAGGCTTTCCCCATAGCCCATCAACAACAGATGGGGCATTCCATATATTCTGGTGCAGCTACTAGAGCATGTGTCTCATGCCATGGTCGTGTAGCTACCTGAACACTCACACATGGCTAGCATGCAACAACCATGCATCCAGAACATTGTGGTTGTGCCACGGCATTCAGTCATGCACACATGGCCCCATGCAACAACCATGCATTGGACTGGTTATAATCTAAAATATTGGATATTATGTATCTCTAACATTTAATGTTAAAGAATAATGCTAGACTAAATTCAAGCATTACTTCATTCCATATAAAAATGTTCTAACAATTCTCGTTTTAACCTAAAAGTTTTCCATAAAATGGAACTTCAGCCTCGATATGAGGCCAAATAAGAGGAGAAATCTTCTCATTGATGCAAAAAAAGGTGGTTCATACCTAATTGGTCGATAAAAAGTATTTTTATACTCTAAACAAAAAAATCAAGTTACAAATTGTATTGGTTATGTGTAGATTATTGGAAACCACTGCAAGCGGATTCATAGAGTCCCTGCTAGCCGTGGGCAGTGACTAATAAACATCCACTCTCACAACACTTTCTTAATTGACCTATCGCTCGAATTCGTGCAAGTCTAAAGCATGCTATTTATCTATTACGATTTCCATAATCATAATCATATATGTTGTTGTTGTACATCTGCTTTTTAATTCTAAATGAAAATGACTTTGCTCTGTTTGCAGGATTTATGTGGCCTGAAATCACTCCACGGGTTTTCTTTCTACGCCTTTTTTGGTTGTGTGGAAATCAAATATCCAAACGTAGATATATCATATGCCAATCACACAATACGTGAAAGAATTGTTCGTATTGAAACCAATCATTTGTTACATGACCTATTTTCCGCGTCTCACTACATAGTACAGAGCAAGACCACTCAGATTAGAAAATCGCACTATGGCCAGTGGCCACTTCCCCACTATCTCTACTTTATCTATTCCCGAACTTTTCCTTTGCACATATCTTCATTTTGCTTTGTTCACTTATTTACTTTACCTACTCATCATCCACTGCTTTATTATTTTCAATGATTAAGAAAGTGTCTGTTCATTACGTAGAAAATCAAGTGTGATACAGATCGATTTGTAAATCATGACCATAGTTATTCCTACTGCGATTTAGTTATGCCATAACTTTGGATTAGCTGATCGTGCCTACTTGTGTTTTTTTCACCTATAAATATGAGTGCAAATGGTGTGGATTATGAAACCTCCCATCCCCTCGAAGTTAATTATTTGTGAGTGCTTAGAGGAGTACTGGAGAAGCTCCGGTCCTTAGTCTGCCTTCGCATTGATGTTGATAGGACAGAGAAGGGTATTTTGGAGGTTGTTGCAAATCTGATTTAATTTGATTATCAATGGAGAAGATGATTGAGAAATCAAAACCCTATGTAGCGATGATATCCTTACAGTTTGGATATGCAAGGATGAATATTATCACTAAAGTCTCTCTTAATAGAGGGATGAATCACTTTGTGCTTGTAGTGTACAGGCATGTCGCTGCTACGGTTGTACTTGCTCCTTTTTTCTTTTTCTTCGAAAGGTAAAACTATTCTATTATATTCATGCTTCTCCTTGCAACTTCTCCTTATAAACTCTGCATTCATTGTATAGGCAATGTGTTTTAACTATGTTATAATGTATTGCACTAAAGTGCGACCCAAACTCACTTTTTACATTTTATGTCAAATCTTTGTACTGCATTTGCTAGGTATGTATTATGTTGGAAAATGTAATTACTCGCAGATCCGTATCTGACTCTCAGCTTTGTCAGAGTCTGTACTAGTTAAAATCTTATCGGTCAATCTGACAAGAGAGAAGAGTCCACGATTAGGCAATGTAAACCAGTCGAATTTATTTCTGAAGCTAAGTTGTTAGGTAGATAGTTATTACAGTCTTTAATGGTGAGTCAGTTGACCCATGCAGAAGCAATTTTCAGGTTGCCTATAAATAGAAGAAGCAAATTGTAAATTAGGTTAGAGACACACACACACACAATAGAGAGACAGAGGAAATCAGGGTGAGAAAGAGAAGTTGAAGCTCAATCTTCTGTGTATGTGATTTAGTCGAAGAGCCAAAGCTCTGTAAAAGGATCAGTCGGTGAGACCGACAAGTCTGGACTGACAAGTTTGGACCGACAAGTTTGTAATACTTTGTTATTTCTCCATACTTAAATATATGAAATAGTTTACAGTTGAATGCATGATTATTTGGCCGCACATATTTCTAGATTTACTTGGGTAAATGTATTTTACAATTACTGTTAAGTGAAAGATCAAAGAACCCATAAATTTTTCACTGCGTGAAAGTTCGAGGTTTTATGGCACATTGATACACTCAAGTCTTCCTACATATTTGGGCATATGTTTTTATAAGTTATTTGGATTTTTAAATATGTCTATTTTACTTCATCTCACTCACAGGTGAAAAGCATTTGTAATTTCTTAAGTCTCTTATACTAAGAAAAATACCGTGTAGATTTCGATCAAAGTAAACCGACAAGGTCGGTTGTGTGAGCGGACTTGAGAGGTAGGTTGAATTAGCTGACTCAGGTCAGCCAACTTGAGTGGTTGACTGAGGTGAGCCGACTTGAGAAGTCGAAGAAGTCAGCTGACTTAGAAGTAACAAGTGGTCGAGGTAAAATGAGTCGATAGAACCGACAAGTCAGTCGAAGTAAATCAGTCGGGTGGAAAGGCCAACCAAAGTTGATAGACTTGTCTAATCGGGAGATAGACAAGTTTCACCCAACAAGTGAAAAAGAAAAAGAGGTCGGTGTGAAAAAGTGAAAATTAAATTTCAATATTAACTGAGTCGTAAACTCAAGTTTAGCTGGCTTGGTTTTGGCTAAGTGATATCAGAGCAAGGTTTATATCAGAGCAAGGTTTATATCAGCCCAATATTTAGGAAATAAATCTTGTCTTAAAAGGTGGAAATAAATTATCTAAGGAAAGTTAATTAAAATTTAAAATGGCTTCCACTTCTCGTTCATTGCAAACTCCAATTTTTATAGGAAAAAATTATGAATATTGGTCTTTAAAAATGAAGGCTTTATTCAAAGGTCAAGAATTCTGGGAGATAGTCCAACATGGTTATGCAAAACCAGCAGACATGACAAGATATAACAATCTCACACATGTTGAGAAAGATGTGTTGAGGGAACATAGGAAGAAAGATGGAAAAGCTCCGTTTTTCATACATCAAGCTATGCATGAAAGCATACTCCCAAGAATAGCAGCAAAAACTAATGCTAAGGAAGCATTGGATACATTGGAGACTACCTATCAAGGTTTGGATAAGGTAAAGACATCCAAACTGTAGATTCTAAGAAGAGATTTTGAATCTCTATCCATGAAAGATTCAGAGAATGTAGACATGTTCTACACCATAGTTGTTGGGTTGATAAACCAACTGAAATCTCATGGAGAAGCCATAGAAGACCAAAGGGTTGTTGAAAAAATTCTTAGAAGTCTTCTCCCAAGATTTGAAAATTTGGTTGTGACCTTAGAAGAACACACAGACATGATAACATTTACCATTGATCAGTTGCAAGCTACACTCATCAATCATGAGCACAGACTCAGCAGAACACAGACATCATTGGAAGGTGCATTTGCAGCACAGTCATCCATAAGCCATGGTAGAGGCAGGGGGACAAACAACTTCAGAGGCAGAGGAAGAAGTTCTTCAAGAGAAGGACGAGGTAGAAGTCCTGCAAATGTCGGTGGTAGAGGAGATAATCAAAACCCAAGTCAGCCAAGTGGCCAAACGTTTGATAAATAAAAAATTCAATGTCATTACTATAAGAAGTTTGGTCATTATGCATATGAATGCGGGAAGAAACAATATGACCAAGGAAGGAAAATCCAAAATCAGTTGACCAGCACCAGCACTTTGACAAGTGCAATGTTAATGGCATCGACATCTCCAGTCGAATGAAATGCTGTTCAAGAAAGTCCACATGACATATGGTACTTGGATTCAGGTTGCAACAACCACATGACTGGTATCTTAAATTTTTTTTCCATTCTAGACAATTTAGTTAAAACTGATGTTACACTTGGAAACAATGTCCAAGTTATTGTCTTAGGAAAAGGCACAGTTGATATTCTAACCAAACAGAGGGAGAGTAAGTATATCCCTGATATCTATCATGTCGAATGTCTGAAACATAATTTGTTAAGCATTGGACAGTTGTTACAAAAAGGCTACAGAGTCTACATGGAAGATGATCAATGTGTGATCAAAGACAAGTGTCCAAGCAACCAACTGACAGCAAAAGTGATAATGACAAGCAACCGCTTGTTTCCATTGAGGATAGTTCTTGACATGAAAGGGAAGACAAGCACACGAGCTGCATTCAAGGCAAAAAGTGAAGAAACGGTCGAGCTCCTTGACAAGAGAGAAAATGGCAGCGCTAATTTGCAAGCTGCATTTCAGACAAAAGTTGAGGATGAATCCTGGCTGTGGCATTTTAGATTTGGACATCTGAATTTTGGTGGGCTAAAGCTACTGCACACAAAGAATATGGTGAAAGGATTACCATTGATCGACAGACCAGAGAGGGTTTGTGAAGGATGCATTTTTGGAAAGCAACACAGAGAGACTTTTCTAGTCGAAAAGTCTTATAGAGCACGCACACCACTTGAAATTGTGCACTCTGATATTTGTGGTCCAATGCAGACATCATCCATTGGTGGCTGCAAGTATTTTCTAGCTTTTATTGATGACTACTCAAGAAAGACATGGGTATATTTTTTGAAACATAAATTAGGTGCTTTTAGTTATTTTCAACAGTTCAAGGCACTAGTGGAGAACCAGAGTGGACATCGCATCAAGATCTTAAGGACCGACAGAGGAGGTGAATATGTTTCAAATGAATTTCTGAATTTTTGCAAGACCCATGGCATACAAAAACAATTCACTGCACAGTATACACCTCAGCAAAACGGTATTGCTGAAAGAAAAAACAAAACCATCATGGAGATGGCACGCAACATGTTGGCAGCCAAGCATTTGCCAAATGAGTATTGGGGTGAAGCAGTCGCAACTGACATATACATTATGACCTGGTGTCTGACAAAGAGTGTGAAGAACAAATTTCCCCAAGAAGCATGGACAGGTATGAATCATAGTGTTTCACATTTAAAAGTTTTTGGTTGTAATGCATATGCTCATGTTCCAGATGAGATGAGAAGGAAGCTAGACAAGAAGGGACATAAATGTATTTTTGTCAGCTATTCTGAAGACACAAAAGCATACGAGTTGTATGACCATGTCGCAAGGAAAGTGATAATCGGTCGAGATGTTCAATTTGTCGAGAATGAATCATGGGATAGAACTGTCGACATAAATTTCAAGATTGTGTCGAATGTCGACAATGATGATATTGAAGAGGAAGTGGTTCAAACACCACATGTAAGTCAATCGGTCATAGCACCGTCAACTCCCATGACACCACGAGATGGTTCAGCACAATGACCATCGACACAAGTAGCAACTCAAGCTACATCGACAAGTACACCAAGAGGACAACAGACTCCATCAAGCATTTCGTCAAGGTCGACATCGACAGAACCGGTGAAGACAAGAAGTATGCGAGAGATATATGAAGCTGTTGCACCTAATTCATTCTCTCTCTTTGCATTATTTTCCCCTATATATGATCCACTAACATTTGAAGTGTAATGTCCCTCCTATATACCCCTAAGAAAATTGTAATTTAGAATGTTATTGTATGAGGGCTTTTGGGTGAGGAGCTCAAGGCCAAGGCCCCACCAGAAGAAACCTGAAATTTAGGTGATTAACTTCCTAAATCATAAAACATCAGGACAACTTGATGACAGGCAATTGGAAAACCACTAGGTTGAATAATTAATGGTTTGGGAGCAATAATATTTCCTTCAGTACACAACCCAAAAGAGGAAAGCGTAAGTGAAAAACCCTAGTCTCCTGCTAAAATTTGTTAGGCGAAAATTCAATAATGCAAGGGCACTCACAAACAGATGTGCGACAAGAACTAGGATGGTGGACGGATTCCACTAAGGGATCGGAAAAAGGTTAGAAAAATTATAAATATATATGCTCATATATTTATAATAATAACTATCTATTTATTAAAGGAAAATGATAGATTAAGTCTTTATAAAAAGACAAGTATATGAAGTCTATCTATAAGGAAAATGATGGATTTAAGACATGGAATATTATGATACAAAGTATATCATAAGAAAAAGAAATGATACATTAAGTCTTTTTATAAAGAAAGACATAAGGTATTAAGTCATTTAAACATTAAGATCTTTTATAAAAAGAAGACATAAAGTATTATTATTTTAAAGTCTAAGGATAGATTAATTCCTTCTAGACATAAGGAAGATGGATGAAGTCTTTTTGACGTGAATTAATATATCATAAGAAAAAGGAAAACAATGATGGGTCAAATCTTCTTATAAAAAGAGACGTGAATGAATAATAATTATTATTTTGTAATAAGGAAAGGAAGGATTAATTCTTTCAGCTAAAAGCATGAATTTTTAATTAAGATCCTCTTTTATCCCATGCTTTAAATCTTGGCTTAATTGAAGGTGAGGTTCATCTTGAATAAGGGAAATAAATTCTCCCTGAACCTTGACAGTAGTAAACAATGCTTAGGACCTAAAATAGTCGCTAGAATCATGGCCTAAAATTCTTTGTGACAGTTACAACAACAGCACTTGTTTAGGGATTGGCCGAGTAATAGGAAGGGGGTGGTCTCACCAAATTAATGAGTAAATTATATTTATAGGATTGGATGGGGAGCGAAGGGGGGGACAAAATTCGTAACTACCTATCTGGTATGGTGGCGGGATAACCCTAGAGTGAGGAAATGCTTTGCTCACTACCTACCTTCGGTCAGATCTGCACTTAGTATTTGGTTTTAAAGATGAATTACCAATCTAAGGAGAGGACTGGAAATGGGTGCCTTGGGAGTTTCTGGTCGATTCCTAGCACGCATCTGGTAAGAAATCCCTTTTCGCTCTTCATGTTTTATGTAAACACCTCTAGTAACTTGTAATCAAGTCGAGACACGAGGGCTAGGGAAAATGGTAACTAAAATTTATAGGATGCAATTCCCTTTGGGATTTGACCGAGCCCTTTCAGAACTTATATAGGCACTTACAAATTGTTTCCATTGGCATAAACTAATGAATTTTTGATGCACTATGTATTTGATGGCACATAAATCTAGCATCTCCATGCTAGCATTTGATTTTTAGTTTGGGATCTGAACTTTAGCTTTTCCCTTCCAACGATTTGGATGGAAACTAAATATTAACGCTAAGATCTGAACTTTAGCTTTTCCCTTCCAGTGATTTGGATGAAAACTAATTATTAACGTTGAGATCTGAACCTTAGGTTTTGCCTTCCAACGATTTGGATGGAAACTAAGTATTAACTATGTTTCTCCCTTCCAACGATTTGGATGGAAACTAAATATTAACTCTGAGATATGAACTTTAGCTTTTCCCTTCCAGCGATTTGGATGAAAACTAATTATTAACGCTAAGATCTGAACTTTAGTTTTTCCCTTCCAACGATTTGAATGGAAACTAAATATTAACGCTGAGATCTAAACTTTATCTTTTCCCTTCCAGCGATTTGGATGAAAACTAATTATTAACGCTGAGATCTGAACTTTAGGTTTTCCCTTCCAACGATTTGGATGGAAACTAAATATTAACACTGAGATATGAATTTTATCTTTTCCCTTCCAATGATTTTGTATGAACAATAAGTATTAACGTTTTCTCTTCCAGTGAATTGGTATGAGACCTGAACAATTTTGTTTTTGTCTACCAATGATTCTTGTTTAGATGTGGACTTTGTTTTCCTACATCTTTTGCTTGCCAGTGACTAGGTATAAGATCTTGGACTTGCGACTTGCCTTCCTGATATGGAACATGGAGTAGACTGCGATTTGTATTGGTATAGACTACCTTTTGATGTTTGAACATAGATACAGGCTACATACAAGGCTGCGACTTGCCTTCATGATACTGAACTTAGAACTGGCTGTGATTTTGTCTTGATATAAGACTGCTATGTGTCTGAATGGTTTGAGCATAGCTATAAAGACTATGATAAGTCTTAATGACTTGAAAATAGACATAAAAACTGCGATGTGTCTTGACGATTGGAAAATAGATTTAAAGTCGATTGTATCTCACTAGGGTTGGGAAGGATTCTTCACGCTGGCACAAGGAGTGAATTATATTAAATAAAACTCATCTTTCATAGCACTCATATGATTTTAGCTCATATATTTCAGGTGATTCTTAGTGTATTAAATCTCTTAAGAACACACTAAGGTTGTTTATTAAAAGGAAATATCACTCCGATCCTAATATATGGAAATTCATACTGATTTATTTGAACATAGATCTAACTTTGTAGACTTGGGTATGGCCCTTTAAGTTAGAGTTAAATAAATATGTTTGTATGGGATGTGACCCTAGCTCCTTTTTGAAAAAGTTGTTCATTGAATCAAGAGGTAGGGATAAGGGAATGCTCTGTGAGGAGTTCTCGAAATGTAAACACAAGATGTATAGGCAACAGAGTTGTTGCGGATTGTAACCAATTTTCGGAAAGTATTATATTGATGCAATGGTTTGGTGGACGTAACCCTGGGTTTGGGGTGAACCACGTACATGTGTTGTCTTTCTGATTTCTTGTGTGTTTAATTTTATCTGTGTTTTTTGTATACATATAAAATTGTGCTGCAATCTTGTCATTTATTACTTTTTAAATGAGAACGTTTAATTCTATATGTGTTGTTTTGTACACATATAACATTGTGCTGCAACCTTGTCATTTATTAATTTTTAAATGAGAACGTTTAATTCTATATGTATTGTTTTGTACACATATAACATTGTGCTACAACCTTGTCATTTATTACTTTTTAAAGGGAAAGTCAGGGTTACCCGAATGACTTGGTCCATGCCCTGGAGTGATTTTGATGGTACCTTAACAACTAAGTTCTTCTGTTGTGAATGATAAAGTAATTGCATTCACTATGGAAACTAATAAAGGGTTGAGTCATGAAATAATGCTGTAAATTGTAAGTGATGGAATAATGCTATAAATTGTAAGTGATAAAATAATGCCGTAAATTGTTGCGTCATGAAATGTTACAGTAAATTGTTAAGTGGTAAAAATAATGCTGTAAATTGTTTAGTCATGAGATGATACTGTAAAGTGTGAAATATGATGTTACAAATTGTAGAGAAATCTCACATGAGTGTTAACTACAAAATAAGATCTTCATTCCATGGTTATGATATGTTGTAGGATCGGATGGAAACAGAGGTAGGCACTCGCCTGTGACTTTAAGAGTTATAATAATGCAAACCATAGGAAGGTTGTAGTTTAATTGTATATTTGATGTTTGGTTCCTAATGAGTTGGAAGGGTGTAAGTTGTCGAAACGATTGTTGTACAAGGTGTGTACTTTGGATATTATTGAATTTAATTGGACTTGCTTCATCGGAAGGCCATGTAAATTCTGCCACTAACATGACTGGCTCATGTCATAGTAACAACGAAACAAAATTTTACCCCTTTTGCACACATAACGACATTGGGGTATGAGATGTATTTTACAGGTGGTATCAGAGCAAAGTTTACAACTCTTGGACCTAATGGACTCATCGACATACAGGTATGTTGTCAACTATATGATTTGAATATGAGATATTATAATTACTTATTTGTATGCACGTTATAAAAAGAAATATTGTTTAATGTTAAGATCATTGAATTGAATTGGTTTGCACAGGTTTTCTTAAAATTATGTGCAATGCATGGAGTTAGTTGCATGAACTGAAATACATGCAGTATTAGGCCTGATGTAACATATCTATGCAAGATATACTTATATTATTTTACATACGTATTGATGAGTAAAATACAAGTTGGAATTGTTTCTAGTAAGACTAAGTGCATAATATTAACACATCAAGAAAGGATATTGAAAAGGAAGTAAAGCATTGATATGATGCACAAGTATATTTTGTTCCATTCAAATAGGAACTTGTTATTATATAATTGTTTTATGAGAGTATGACGCAACTTATTTTGGGCAAGAATTTGTGAGCAAATAATGCAGGTGTGCAGGGTTACAAGAAGCAGCATCACATGGGGATCATAGGCAAAAGATGAAATCCTCAGTGGGAAAAGTAACATCTGGAGTCTGTATGATTCCTTGTCTATTATGGAAGGTTACCAAGACGATAACATTTGATTAATTATATTGATTTTTTGGGAAAAAATAGCTTCAATAATTTGATATGTTGAGAATGTACTTTATAAAAGGTTTTGGAAATTTTCTATTAAAATGCCTCAATATAGTAACTATATCATTTCGAGGATGACCAGTTATAGAATCTTTGAGATAGTCTATACATGCATTAATACTAGAGTATCAAGTTATATTGGATGTATAATGTAGTCACTTAGGTCTAGAGGGCTTAGGTAGACATCCCTTCAAGATAGCAAGGTAGTGGTTAAAGAGAACTTAATAAGCTAACCATTTAGGAGGCACCATATTACCTTGACACTCTACAATATTTGCCGCAACTATAGTAAAATGGTTTAAGCAAAGGTAAGTGGCGCTAAAATAAGTAGCTATGCTAACGACTTATATTATATGGTCAAGATTGTACAAATAGAGATTGTATCAAATAAATGTTAGAGGTATTAAAACTGCCAATACTGACATTAAATAAAATGTATTTAATGCAAAACACCTCTTTCATGTAAACCGGGAACACAAGATTTCATTTAATAACATGGGTACATGCTAGTCAAAACAACTAAGATTGCATATTTCGTAAGGAAGAATTATGTTTTGATATTGATTAATCTAGTCTCACTATCGTGAACTAATAAACCTATAAATGGTTCGTTGTTGTGCATAATAAGTGAATGATGAGAGAAGTAAATTTGGTTTCAGAAAAAAACTGAGTATATCAATAGTTGTTAACTTCATGATTGGAAGTTGTTGGTTAACTTGTGAATGTTGAATATCCTTAGCATACTAAATGGACGCTAAGTAAGGGTAGGACTTGACCTTCAGAGTAGTTGGGAAGAGAATTCAAGTTAGTTACAATACCATCACTGTTATAATGTATCCTTTAAATGTAATTTGGATTATGCAGCTATTTATACATACTCTTTGGCATTATTCATTTCTTATACATTTTCACAAGATTGACAACATTCCTTATAGTATTGCCTAAGGTAAAAAGGTAAAAAGCATGGTGTGTTTTGCCTAATGTTACTCGTTGTGTAGAAAGAGTGCACCTATGTAAAGGCTCGCATTCAGATAAGCTAGAAAAGTTGTACGATAGGACACAAGTAGCTGAGATATGAAATTATGTTTTACTTTGAATTACTAATGATATTGGAATGTTCTTGTCCCTAGCATCACCACTCATGAATGTGGAATAAAGTTGAAATATTCCTTCACTAGAAAATATCCAAATATATACAAGTAAGGATGTCTAAAGATGTTGATATCGAAGTAATTGATGAATGTTGTTATATGCTAATATTGCAGGATTATCTAGGGATACTATCAGCCGGAATTGGCTGTTAATAATACAGTGCCTTAGTTCATAAGGTTAAGTATGGGTGATGTCTTACTTATTATAAATTGTCAAATTTCAAGTTTTATATAAACCAAGGATTAACTATGGATGATGTTATACTGACATTGCAGGTTTCATAAAGATTATGACCATTGATGCAATTGACGTGCACTGCGATGTGTGAAATCCTCTTGCGTTTATGAGTGGTAGAGTAAGGAGTAATTTTTTAGATGATTTACAGGGATTATATATCTCATGAATGACGATTAAAATCGCTGCAAATTATGAAATTCTGATAATTGATTATTGAAATTTTGGGTTATCAATGAATGCTTTGACTCACCATGCAGCCGATTCATGAATCATGACAATGACAGTAAAATCATGCTAAGCCCCAAGGAGGGTGCGTTACTAATAGTCAAGTTTAAAATTTATACTAAATACGAACAAGGAAAAATTTGAATGCTGCGAGAGCACCATGGTGTTAGGCAAGTGATTGCCACATGAGCACATTGGTGTTAGGCATATATGTTGCGGGAGTGCAATGGTGTTAGGCAAGTGATTTCCGCATGAGCACATTGGTGTTAGGCATATGGTGTAACAAAATGACCTAGAAAAAAATTGGACATCTGGAAGAAAGGACGTTGTTTGATGTCACTGAGGGGAAAACTTTTAACTAGTGGTTAAAAGGGAGAGTAACCTCAGAAATTGTTGTAAGTCCACACAAGAATGGAAAAAGAAACTCAAGGGATTTTGGAAAGCATAACGAACATAAAACAGTTAAATGAATTTCCGAGTAATTGGACTATTACATGCTTAATGTGCAGTGTGATAAAACCAACACCCAAAGGATAGTAATCATGTTTTATCGATGAATCAATTGCATTATGGAAAATAATTGGTATTATGATACCAATAAAAAGCTAGAAAGCATTCCATAAATTGAAATTGTGGTGTTGCACACGGATCTTTTGCTTATGTTTTTAAAGCTGAATTACAATTTATGACGTAGTTTACTAAATAAAATTTGGGAGAACCCAAATTGTGTTACAGGAAACTACAGGTCCCGAACAAATAGCGACTCCCGAGGTCAAGGAAAAGGTCTATAGGATCATGATAGGAAATTCAAAGCAAAGCAAGGACGACTCAAAAAAGGAAGGAAAATTGTTGAAGGACAAAAACACTGAGGACGGTGTTAATTTTAGGGGGGGAGGATTTAATGTCCCTCCTATATACCCCTAAGCAAATTGCAATTTTGAATGTTATTGTATGAGGGATTCTGGCTGAGGAGCTCAAGGCCAAGGCCCCACCAGAAGAAACCTAAAAGTTAGGCGATTAACTTCCTAAATCATAAAACATCAAGACAACTTGACGGCAGGAAACTGGAAAACCACTAGATTGAATAATGAATGGTTTGGGAGCCATAATATTTCCTTCAGTACGCAACCCAAAAGAGGAAAGCGTAAGTGAAAAACCTTAGTCTCCTGCTAAAATTTGTTAGGTGAAAATTTAATAACGCAAGGGCGCTCACAAACATATGTGCGACAAGAACTAGGATGGTGGATGGATTCCACTAAGGGATTGGAAAAATGTTAGAAAAATTATAAATATATGTGCTCAGATATTTATAATAATAACTATCCATTTATTAAAGGAAAAGGATAGATTAAGTCTCTATAAAAAGACAAGTATTATTATTATTATATGGAGTCCATCTATAAGGAAAATAATAGATGAGAAACATGGAGTATTATGATATAAACCATATCATAAGGACAACGAAAATAATAGATTAAGTCCTTATAAAACGACAAGTATATGAAGTCTATCTATAAGGAAAATGATGGATTTAAGACATGGAATATTATGATACAAAGTATATCATAAGGAAAAGAAATGATACATTAAGTCTTTTTATAAAGAGAGACATAAAGTATTAAGTCCTTTAAACATTAAGTCCTTTTATAGAAAGAAGACATAAAGTATTATTATTTTAAAGTCTAGGGATAGATTAATTCCTTCTAGACATAAGGAAGACGGATGAAGTCTTTTTGACGTGAATTAATATATCATAAGAAAAAGGAAAACAATGATGGGTCAAATATTCTTATAAAAAGAGACGTGAATGAATAATAATTATTATTTTGTAACAAGGAAAGGAAGGATTAATTCTTTCAGCTAAAAGCGTGAATTTTTAATTACGATCCTCTATTTTCCCGTGCTTTAAATCTTATTTTAATTGAACGTGAGGTTCAGCTTGAATAAGGGAAATAAATCCTCCATGAACCTCAAGAGAAGTAAACAATGCTTAGGACCTAAAACGGTCGCTAGAATCATGGCCTAAAAATTTTCCTGATAGTTACAACAACAACACTTGTTTAGGGATTTGTCGGGTAATAGGAAGGGGGTGGTGTCACCAAATTAATGAGTAAATTATATTTATAGGATTTGATGGGGAGCGAAGGGGGGGGCGTAGTTCGTAACTGCCTATCTGGTATGGTGGTAGGATAATGCCCATAGTAAGGAAATGCTTTGTTCACTGCCTACCCTCGGCTGGATCTGCACTTAGTATTGGGTTTTAAAGATGAATTACCAATCTAAAGAGAGGACTTGCGATGGGTGCCTTGGGAGTTTCTCGTTGGTTCTTAGAACACATCTGGTAATAAATCCCTTTCTGCTCTTCATGTTTTATGTAAATGCCTCTATTAGATTGTAATCAAGTCGAGACGCGAGGGCTAGGGAAAGTGGCAACTGGAATTTATAGGATGTGATTCCCTTTGGGATTTGACCGAGCCCTCCCAGAACTTATATAGCCACTTGGAAATTGTTTCCATTGGCAGAAATTAATGAATTTTTGATGCATTGTGTATTTGATGGCACATGAATCCAGCATCTCCATGCTAGCATCTAATTTGTAGTTTCGGATCTGAACTTTAGCTTTTCCCTTCCAACGATTTGGATGGAAACTAAATATTAACGATGAGATTTGAACTTTAGCTTTTCCCTTCCAGTGATTTGGATAAAAATAATTATTAACGCTGAGATCTGAACTTTAAGTTTTCCCTTCCAATGATTTGTATGGAAACTAAGTATTAACATTGTTTTTCCCTTCCAACGATTTCGATGGAAACTAAATATTAACGATGACATCTGAACTTTAGCTTTTCCCTTCTAGCGATTTGGATGAAAACTAATTATTAACACTGAGATTTGAACTTTAGGTTTTCTCTTCCAACGATTTGGATGGAAACTAAATATTAACACTGAGATCTAAACTTTAGCTTTTCCCTTCTAGCGATTTGGATGAAAACTAATTATTAACACTGAGATCTGAACTTTAGGTTTTCCCTTCCAACGATTTGGATGGAAACTAAGTATTAACGTTGTTTTTCCCTTCCAACGATTTGGATGGAAACTAAATATTAACGCTGAGATATTAAATTTAGCTTTTCCCTTCCAACGATGTAGTATGAAGACTGAGTATTAATGTTTTCTCTGCCAATGAATTGGTATGAAACCTAAACAATTGCATTTTCCTCTGCCAATGATTCTTATTTAGATCTGAACTTTGTTTTCCTGCATCTTTCGCTTGCTAGTGACTTTGTATAAGATCTTGGACTTGCGACTTGCCTTCCTGATACAGAACATGGAGTAGACTGTGATTTGTCCTTGTATAGACTGCCTTTTGATGTTTGAACATAGATACACGCTGCATACAAGGCTGTGACTTGCCTTCATGATATTGAACATAGAACTGGCTGCTATTTTGTCTTGATATAAGACTGCTATGTGTTTGAATGGTTTGGGTATAGTTATAAACACTGTGATCAGTCTTAATGACTTGAAAATAGACATAAAAATTGCGATGTGTCTTAACGATTGGAAAATAGATTTAAAGTCGAATGTATCTCACTAGGGTTGGGAAGGATTCTTCATGGTGGCACAAGGAGTGAATTATATTAAATAAAACTCATCTTTCATAGCATTCATACGATTTTAGCTCATATATTTCAGGTGATTCTTAGTGTATTAAATCTCTTAAGAACACACTAAGGCTATTTATTAAAAGGCAATACGACTCCGATCCTAATATCTGGAAATTCATACTAGTTTATTTGAACATAGATCTAACTTTGTAGACTTGGGTATGGCCCTTTAAGTTAGAGTTAAATAAATATGTTTGTATGGGATGTGACCCTAGCTCCTGTTTGAAAAAGTTGTTCATTAAATCAAGGGGTAAGGATAAGGGAATGCTCTGTGAGGAGTTCTCGAAATGTAAACCAAAGATGTATAGGAAACAGAGTTGTTGCGGATTGTAACCAATTTTCGGAAAGTATTATATTGATGCAACGGTTTGGTGGACGTAACCACGAGTTTGGGGTGAACCACATACATGTGTTGTCTTTCTGGTTTCTTGTGTGTTTAATTTTATCAGTGTTGTTTTGTATACATATAACATTGTGATGCAACCTTGTCATTTATTACTTTTTAAATGAGAACGTTTAATTCTATATGTGTTGTTTTGTACACATATAACATTTTGCTACAACCTTGTCATTTATTACTTTTTAAATGAGAGCGTTTAATTCTATATGTATTGTTTTGTACACATATAACATTGTGTTGCAACCTTGTCATTTATTACTTTTTAAAAGGAAATTCAAGGTTACTCGAATGACTTGGTCCATGCCCTGGAGTGATTTTGATGGCACCTTAACAACTAAGTTCTTCTATTGTGAATGATAAAGTAATTGCATTCACTATGGAAACTAATAAAGGGTTGAGTCATGAAATAATGCTGTAAATTGTAAGTGATGGAATAATGCTATAAATTGTAAGTGATAAAATAATGCCGTAAATTGTTGAGTCATGAAATGTTATGGTAAATTGTTCAGTGGTAAAAATAATGTTGTAAATTGTTTAGTCATGAGATGATATTGTAAAGTGTGAAATATGATGTTACAAATTGTAGAGAAATTTCACATGAGTGTTAACTACAAAATAATATCTTCATTCCATGGTTATGATATGTTGTAAGATCGGATGGAATCAAAGGTAGGCACTCGCCTGTGACTTTAAGAGTTACAATAATGCAAACCATAGGAAGGTTGTAGTTTAATTGTATATTTCATGTTTGGTTCCTAATGAGTTGGAAGGGTGTAAGTTGTCGAAAGGATTGTTCTACAAGGCGTGTAATTTGGATATTATCGAATTTAATTGGACTTGCTTCATCACAATACGATGTAAAATATTCCACTAACATGACTGGCTCATGTCATAGTAACAATGAATCAAAATTTTACCCCTTTTTCACACATAACGGCATTGGGGTATGAGAGGTATTTTACATGAAGAAGCTGTTGAAGAAGAAGTATGGGCACAAGCCATGGATGAAGAAATAGAATGCATTGAAAAAAAACAGACATGGGAACTAGTTGATGTACCAAAAGACAAGGATGTAATCAGTGTAAAATGGATTTACAAGACAAAGCAAGATGCTGATGGGAATGTGTAAAAGCACAAAGCAAGAATGGTAGCAAGAGGGTTCACTCAACAACCTGGCATTGACTTTAATGAAACATTTGCACCTGTTGCATGCATGGATACAGTCATAATAGTTTTGTCCATTGTTGCACAAAACAAATGGCATGTTCATCAAATGGATGTAAAGTTGGCATTCTTAAATGGCTATCTAAAAGAGGAAGTATATGTGGAACAACCACAATGGTATGAAGTTCCAGGTCAAGAGAATAAAGTGTACAGGATGAAAAAGACATTATATGGTTTGATGCAAGCTCCTAGAGCTTGGTACAGTCAAATTGATTCCTATCTCACTGAAAATGGATTTCACAGAAGTGAAAGTGAACCGAATTTGTACACCAAAGTCAATGAGCAATGCAAGATGTTAATTGTCTGCTTGTATGTAGATGATTTAATAGTTACTGGTGATTATGGCATATCAGATTTTAAAGTTGTCATAAAAAGTGAATTTGAAATGACTGATTTGGGGCTTATGAAGATTTTTCTAGGCATTGAAGTTTAGCAGTCTGAAAGCGGTATTTTTAGATCTCAGTCTAAGTATGCAAGTGAATTTTTAAAAATATTTAACATGTCTAATTGCAAGACAACCCCAACACCAGTAATAACGGGTTTAAAATTGAGCAAGGATGATGAAGGATCCTATGCTGTTCAAAAGGCTTGTTGGCAGCCTTATGTATTTGACAGCGACAAGACTAGACATATATATCGTGTAAGTCTAATCTGAAGGTTCATGGAGTCACCAAAGGACTCACATTGGCAAGCAGGTAAAAGAATTCTGAGGTATGTAAGTGGCACAAAAGACCTTGGTATTATGTATTCAACCTCAGAAAATTTTAAAAGCATTGGTTACACTAACAGTGACAATGGAGGCAGCATAGATGACAGGAAGAGCACATCTGGGTACACATTTCATTTTGGTATAGGTGTTGTTTCATGGGATTCAAAGAAAAAGCACATAGTAACTTTGTCTTCAGCTGAAGCAGAGTATGTTGCAGCAACAAGTGTTGCATGTCAAGATGTCTGGATGAGAAGAGTCTTAAAAGACTTGTCACATAACCATCAAGAATTGACAACAATCTTCTGCGACAACAATTCAGCCATAGCATTATCAAAGAATCATGTGTTTCATAAGAGAACCAAGCACATCGACACAAGGTTTCATTTTGTAAGAGAGTTGATGAACAGCAAGGAAATTTGTTTGGAATTTTGCAGGTCTGAAGACCAACTTGTAGACATCTTTACAAAGCCATTGGCAAAGGACACATTCTAGTGTCTGCATAGTTATCTTGGAATGAAAAGTTCTCCAGAGTGAACTATGTCATAAACGAAGCATGTCTAAGATCTGAAACATTTTATAAATTTTGTTTTAAGAATCCCCATCGACTTATAATTAAGGGGGAGTGTTGGAAAATGTAATTACTCGTAGATCCGTACCTAACTCTCAGCTGAATCTGTCAGAGTCTATACCAGTCAAGATCTTGTCGGTCAGTCTGACAAGAGGGAAGAGTCCACGATTAGGAAATGTAAACCCGTTGAATTTATTTATGAAGCGAAGTTTTTAGGTAGATAGTTATTACAGTATTTAATGGTGAGTTAGTCGATCCATGCAGAAGCAATTTTTAGGTTGCTTATAAATAGAAGAAGGAAATTGTAAATTAGGTTACAGAGAGAGACAAACACAATAGAAAGACAGAGGAACTCAGGGTGAGAAAGAGAAGTTGAAGCTCAAGCTTTTATGTATGTGATTTAGTCAAAGAGATGAATCTCTATAAAAGGATCAGTCGGTGAGCCAACAAGTCTGGACCGACAAGTTTGGACAAACAAGTTTGTAATACTTTGTTATTTCCGCATAGTTAAATATATGAAATAGTTTATGGTTGAATGCATGATTATTTGGCCGCACATATTTCTATATTTACTTGGGTAAATGTCTTTTACAATTACTGTTAAGTGAAAGATCAAAGATCCCATAAATTTCTCACCGCGTGAAAGTTCCAGGTTGTATGGCACATTGGTCGACTCAAGTCTTCCTACATATTTGGGCATATGTTTTTATAAGTTATTTGGATTTGTAAATGTGTCTATTTTACTTCATCTTACTCACAGGTGAAAATAATTTGCAATTTCTTAAGTCTCTTAGACTAATAAAAATACCCTGTAGATTTCGAGTCGACTTGAGAAGTCGAAGAAGTCTTCCTACGCATCAAATTGAAGTAGAGGTTAATAGTGTTAGCAAGATGATTCAAGGCACTAACTGAACTTGTTAAGTGAATACACAGTGTGTTGGGAGGGGTTCTTATTGCAATAGGACTATACGCTGTTTTTTGGGGAAAGGTGAAGGAGAGTAAACTGATCTCAATGGATAAAAGTTGCTTGGAAGTGCTTTCCAACTCTCAAGTAATGCCTCCTCAAAATCAAAATAATATGGTTGACATAGAAGCTACCTCCAACAAGCTAATATGTAAGGGACCTAAACCGCATCAAATAAATACTGGAGATACAGCCATTTCTATCACTTAAAACAACAATACAAAAACGTAAACAATACCACTTATAGTTTGAGTTGTTCGAAATGAGCAACCAAAGAGATTCACATGGAGTTGCCGTGTCCTCACCGGTGTCCATCGAATTCCAACAACTGGTTTTTCAAATGTTGATAAGGATCAACGTTTCTTTGATCCATTCTTGGAATTTTAGGTGCTGCATTTTATTAGTGTATTTTCTTTTAGGTTATACCTCTTAGATTGGTTGAATATTACAGTTTTTATCATTGTCTAAGACGAGAAGAGAGATGACTACGAGGTCCATGACAGCTGTGATGTAATTAAATGAAAGAGAT
The DNA here is from genome assembly GCA_001517045.1 of Pseudotsuga menziesii. NCBI lineage: Eukaryota > Viridiplantae > Streptophyta > Pinopsida > Pinales > Pinaceae > Pseudotsuga > Pseudotsuga menziesii. The sequence goes on from LPNX011003222.1 coordinate 271,489, forward strand.
TGTCTCGAAATCTATCGCCCTTCTAAACTGAAATGTGAGACTTTTTGGTTTATTTGGAAATCTAATAAAATAAAATCTGGATTTGGTATACTTGTTCTTATTCCTTGTCCATTCAATAAGAATATTCTCTCGAGTTAACATATACTCTGTCGAGTTCAGATATTTTAATCTAATCAATATATAATAGATAATAATGGCTGTGGTATTCAGATGGAAGGGAAGTATCTTAGTTAATCTAACCTCAGAAAAAAGTGAAAGATTATATTTAGTTCGTACTATTATTTGCTGTATACATGAGAATGGTTTTGATCTGATTTATACATAAGAATGTTTGTGATCTTGAGATGGAAGGAAATCTATTAGTTAATCTAACCATTCATTAAAAAACAAGGGGAGTTGCTAAAGGCAACAAGTCCCTGCCTTTTGCAATTGAAAATCTATTGAATATAGTCTTAGAGTAATCATGAGATTGAGAATCTGGAAGAAGAATTTTCATGTAGCAATCAAATATACAGAATATTTTTCTTGCATTTTGTCACTAAAATTTACATAGTTCCTACTGCTATGGGTATGGAACTGCTTCTTAGAGCTCTTTAAGCTTTATTGAGAGCAAGATTTTCATAATCTTGAAGAATACCTTGCAAAACTAAACTAAAGGTTGGTGGCTGAAACTGTCTTTTTCTTCTTTGTATATCTGCTCAAGCGTGTTTGAAGGCCCTGAGATACATATTCAACTGAGATACATATTACCAACCAAACTATAGTTGAGCCTTTACTTCCCCTATTTTTCAACTTAAAGAAGGTTAGCTTTAAATTTAGATTCCACTGTTCTCAAGTACCTAGACTAATAACGCTTATCTGGAAATAGAGACCCTGAAGCTTGTACCGACTCCAACTCATAGGTTGAAGACATAAATTTGCTGTCACTCTTCTGGGCTTAAGCAACAATATTGTTCCCATTCTTTAAACAGTTGGAGCAGCGATATTTTTTCTTGATTCTTTGAAAAATTCAATGGTTAAAAAACCCAATGAAATTGCCTATAAGCCCACACCAGTCAATATAGTAACTTGTGAACCTAATAAGGCTGCTTTAATATCGCCAACAAACTTTCACCTATTATAATTGTTTCCACCTATGCGATTGAGCACCTAGATAGTGGAGAAGATACCTGACTTCCATATCCTTTCTAGCAGTCAAAATTCATAAATTTGGTGTTTAAGATTGAATGCCCAATTTGGTTTAATGTTCGGTTTAATCCTACCCTATTTAGTTTTAATAAACAACAAATTAATACAACTCGGATTAATAGCAACTGAAGAATAGAATGGAAGCAACTAGCACTTAGTTGATAAATCCAGTTAAGTAATCGTTAGGCTTGAGCTGCAATGTGCTAATAGAAATAGATATGATATATAATAGAAATATTTCAATGTCTATTTTGTGACATTGATAATTATCCTTTTAGAATTTGATATTGATATTGATCGATAGAATCATAAGCATTTCATATTATATTGCATTTGTGTGTTTTATCTTAAGGTAAGATTATTTAAATAGCCTTTAAAGAAATAAGTTAATAGCAAGACTTAGAGATATATGGCTGGCAAAAGTGGAAGTCTTAAATGGCATGATTTTATTTGATTAAAGGTGATAAGTGAAGTTATATTCACTCAATTGTCCTCACATACAATTTGGTGGCATATAGCTTTCATGATCTTAAAAAATTCAAATTGTTTATATTTTACAAATTTGGAATGGACCATTAAAATTACTCTTAATTGTCAAAGTATTATACTTTTCGTAGTGATTTCAATTTTCAGTCACCATGAAAACTGGAAACCAAAATTAATGGCAGAATGAATGCCAAGACCGCAAGAGAGGAATCCTTTAACTTGGACCATTTCACATATGATTGTTGAATAATCCTTCGGAATTACATTGTAAATACTATTTCAGTTATTAGTTAGTAAAATCTACTTAATAATATCGTTATCTAACTATAGATAACGGTTTTGATTTCCTTTATATGTAACACTCATCTACGTAATAAGATATTGGCTTGTTGAGGTTCTTCACATCCTGTGTCAGTGGTATCAGAGCAAAGGCAGCAAAGCATTGGTGAGAAAGACTCGGTGAGAAAGAAGGAGCCCGTGAAGGAGGATCTAGCAAAGGAGCTATCACCAAGAAAGGAAGAAATGAGAGTTGCTTAGTAAAGATTGTGGAAGAAAGACAAACACTGCACATTAAGAGGAGGCTGCAAGTAAATTGTTCTGGTAATTCTTTTGAAGAATTATTTTCTTTTTTTTTTAAAGAAAAAGAAAAAGGAAGAGAGCAGCCATTTATATTTTCTTGCAATGGTTTCTTTAAATTAATTATCAAATATTTGGGGAATTCTTTTCAAAAAATAAAAGTTTTTAAACAGCTATTTATATTTGAGTGCAAAGGTTTTTTTAAATTGAAATATTAAACCTTTTGGGAAATCTTTTTAGAAGATAAAAAGATTTTAAAGAACATTGGCTAAAAGGAAAAGAATATATTAGACTGTATTTTGTACACAAAAATTTACTACACAGTAAATTTCAATGAATTCTTTGATTTCAATTGTTGGAGTTATTTTATCTGGAAAAGAAAATTATCAGGAATGGTTTCGTAAAGTTAAAAATACCCTTATTTTTAATGATATGTGGGATGGAATTTGTGAAAATGAGAATTTAGAAGATAAGGAAGATGGAGAAGCAATAAATGAAGTGAATAAAAGTGCACCAGTACCACCTACCAATGCCAAAGAGTTAGCATTATGGAAAAGCAAGGACAAGAAGGCTTATGCCTTGATTATTGCCTCTGTAAGTGAAGAAGTAAGTAGACATTTAGTTTCTAGCAAAAGTTCCTGGGAAGCATTAAAGAAACTAAAATATTTGTATGATTCACATTCTAATCTTGAAATCATATAATTGTTAATGAAGTTATTTAACTTAGATCTAAAAGATAATGATCCAATGAAACTTGCTTCTTAAATTAGAGCCATTTTCCATGATATTGCTGCAACTGGTGTAAAAGTTGACATTCAACTTACTGCATTTATTAAAGCTCTTTATCCTACATATACTCATTATTTAGAATCACTTCAAGCTAGTGGCCAAATGAAAGCTATGACCTTTGAAACACTTGTTGAGAAAATTGCAGAAAGAGAGAAAGCATTTGGGAAGAACGAGTCTAAACCTAATGAAGAAACTTTGTGTCTTGCATAGAAAGGACACAAATCAAAAGAAGAATTTGCAAAGGATGAAAATAGAAGCAAAGGTTGAGGTAGAGGACAAAGAGTATAATACAAAGGAAGGGGGGAAGATTTAATCAAGGAGAGAAACAATGTTATAGATGTGGAAAAACTAGTCATACTGCCAGTTATTGTAGAACTTCTTGGGATAAAATTGTTAACAAGAAAGAGCAAGTACAAGATAAAGGAAATGATAAAGGTAACCCTCCTAAATCTGCACATTGTAATCTAGGAATTGAAGAAGCTTTCAGTACTTCATTTTCATGGAATGATACTTGGTGATTGGATACCGGAGCTACATGTCATATGACATTTAGAAAATACTTCTTTGAAACTTTTAGTGATCAAATTGATGGGGTAGTACATTTGGCAGATAAGTCTCAGTTAAAACCTTCAAGAATTGGTTCTGTTAGATTGAAATTATCAGGACTTGCTGATTATATACTTTCTGACATTCTTTATGTTCCACAATTGAAGAGAAATCTAATATCTCTTGTGCAAATTAGAAAACAAAATCACTCGATACATATGTTTGATGGTATCATTGAAATTAGAAGAGCTTATGATAATGTGGTTGTAATGAATGGAGTGGAATATAACAAACTTTTAAATTTGAATGGTACATCATCCAATTCACAGAATTCTGCAAATTTGGTTCAACATAACAGTAATTTATCTTCCAGCTTATTGTGGAATGCTAGATTTGATCATATTAGTTATGACAGTCTCAGGATTATGAAACATAAAGGATTTCAAGGGCTTCCTACTATTCCAAGACAACTTTCCCCTTGTGATGCTTGTATCTTAGGCAAGCACAGTAAACAACCTTTTAATGATTCTATGTTTCGAGCTTCAAGAAATCTTGGTCTTGTTCACTCAGATTTATGTGGGCCCATGCCCATTCCATCAGCAAATGGTAACAAATATATCATGACTTTCATTGATGAATTTATGAGGATGTATTGGGTTTATTTATTAAAAGCAAAATCTCAAGCTTTTGATACATTCATAAATTTTCACTTATGGATTAAAAATTAATCTCAACTCAATATTGGAACCCTTTGAAATGATAACGGTGGTGAATATACATCTCAAGAGTTTGAAAAATATTTGTAGGAGAATCCAATATTAAACATCAAAAAACTATTCCTTATAATCCACAGCAAAATGGTGTGGCAGAATGTATGAATAGGACACTCTTGAATATGGTAAGATCAATGATGTTTTTTAAAAATGTCAAGTTAATGTTTTGGGGAGAGGCAGTTCTTTGTGCTGTCTACATTAAGAATATATGTCCTTCTACTTCACTACAAAACAAAACACCTTATGAAATGTGGCATGATCATCTTCCAATTGTCAAGACATAAATTGGGAGCAAGAAGTCGAAAGTGTATTTTTTTGGGGACATTCTAATACTTCTAAAGCTTATAGGTTGTATGATGAAGATAACAGGAAGTTTATTGTTTCTAGAGATGTTATATTTCTTGGGTTTGAGAAATATGCACTCACTATTAATAAAAAAATTGCTCAGCTTGATAGATTTCATTCTAAAAAAATCTATCATGAAATGGATAATAAACTTCCAAATCTTGAAGGGGGGATTCTTGTTCTAAGTCAAGGTAAAGTTTTGGAATTTCCTTCTAATACAAAAGTTGATGATTCTAATGCACAAGTTGATGGAATAGAAGATGAGACAGTTGATGATCTTGTTAATGAAATGGATAAACTAAGTATCATGGACAATGCAGAACCTGCTCTTAAAGAAGAAACCGAGCAAACACCACAACAAGAAGAATTTCGTAGATCAATACGGACTAAGACATTTCCTAAAAGGTATGATGATTTTGTAACATTAGATTGTGAATTAAACTTTCATGCGTTTGATGAACCTATATATTTTCAAGAAGGAGTAAATAGTGATGTATGGAAAAGTGCAATGCAAAGAGAGTATGATGCTCTCATGAAAAATGGAACTTGGAGGTTGGTGAACCCTCCAATTGGAACCAAACCGATTGGATGCAAGTGGATATATAAAAATAAGTATAAAGCAGATGGTTGACTTGACAAACACAAAGCGAGACTTGTAGCAAAAGGGTATGCATAGAAATAAGGTGTTGATTACACAGAAACATTTGCTCCTACAGCTAAATGGGGCACCATTCGAACTTTGTTTTCATTAGCAGCACAAAAAGGATGGAAGAAACATCCAATGGATGTTAAAACTGCATTTTTGAATGGAGACTTGAAATAATATGTGTATATGGATCAACCTGAAGGCTTTGGTATCAAAGGTAAAGAACAGAAGGTATGCAAATCAGTCAAATATTTATATGGTTTAAAGCAAGCACCCCGAGCTTGGTATGAAAAGTTAATTGAGCATCTTCTCAAATTGAATTATAAGCACTTCAATCTAGATGATGCAAATTTATTTGTCAAGAAATTTGGAAGATCGGTTGTATATCTAGTTGTCTATGTGGATGATTTCCTTATCACAGGAAATAATGATGATTATATAGTATCTATCAAAAGAGAGTTGAAAAAGGTTTTTGATATGACAGATTTGGGATTTATACATTATTATTTAGGAATCGAAGTAGTTCAAAAAGAAAAGCACATTTTCATTTCTCAGAAAAAATATGTTGGAGAGTTATTAAACAAATTTGGTATGCAGGATTGTAATCCTTTTTCAACACCAATGGAGCAGAATCAAAAGCTTAATTTAAATGAAGGTAGCACATTTGAAGATCCAACAAAGTACAGGCAGCTTGTTGGAAGTTTAATTCATCTTACTACTACTCGTCCTGACATAACTTTTGTTGTAGGAATACTTTCCAGGTTTATGCATCATCCCTGTGAAGGTCATTGGAATGCAGCAAAGAAAGTGTTCAAATATTTAAAATGCACTCAATCTTATGGCATCAAATATTCTAAAGTTTTAGACTTTCATATCACTGGTTATTCAAATTCTGATTTTGATGGAGATAAAGATCATGGGGTCTCTACTTCAAGTTATTTGATGAACATTGGATCAGTAGCTATCACATGGAGATCACGAAAGCAATTTGTTCCTACTGATTCTACAACTGAAGTCGAATATGTTGCAGTAGCTCAAGCCAAAAAAGAAATCATTTGGCTTCGTAAAATACTTGAAGACTTGCAGGAGAAACAAATGACTCCAACACCTCTCTTTGTTGACAACACTTCTGTAATTCAATTGACCAAGAATCCAAAATTCCATGATTGAACCAAACATATCAACACCAAATATCACTTGATTTGACATCATGTTGAGGCCAAAACCATTCATTTGACACATTGTCCTACTTCAGAGCAAATTGCAAATATCTTTACTAAAGCATTGGGCTGTGAAAAGTTTGAAAATTTTAGAATGCAGCTTGGCATGTCAAATGTCCCTTCGGATTAAGTGGGGAATGTTGAATAATCCTTTGGTATTACATTGTAAATACTATTTCAGTTATTAGTTAGTAAAATCTAGTTAATAATCTCGTTATCTAACTGTAAATAACGGTTTTGATTTCCTTTATATGTAACACTCATCTACGTAATAATATATTGATTTGTTGAGGTTCTTCATGGCCTGTTTCAATGATAAAAATGAACAAGGTTTGGATACATTCAAAAACTGCAAGCGAGATATCCCATCTAACTTACTAGAATTGTTCTATTGCTTTATCCAGTAAAACAAAAAACATGGTTTTAAATATCCTGACTGGCAAAAAAAAGCCAAAGACAAATGTACGGAAAAAAGTATAATTAATGAGGTTTATGGAGTATTAATCTTCTATTTTCTGAGTTAAGTGCCTCTAAACATAGGCATAGTCAACACGTACATTCAGAACCAGTGAATGCAAAAAATATTTAAGTTTCGAAGACAGAAACTCACTGAAGGTGGGGGATCTACATGGAAGTCAAGATTTATTGCATCCATCCTAGGTTCTCCTTCCATCGCTCTCTACCAGATGACCTCCTAATCTCGTTTCACAAGGATGTCATGACAGAAAACAAAATGCTATGAATTACCGCAATGTTCCTACCTCTTCTACTAAAACTTCTAGTGTTCCCGACTGTGACAGATGACTCTGTGGCTGAAGCGCCCTTAGGTTAAAACTCGCTTTACCTAATAGGTGGCACATTGTCTTCAAGATTGGAGCAGAGCAAGGAGTCAGACACATAAGCAAAGGTAAATAAATTTCAGTTCCTTCTGGAGGCTACAAGGGTCACCGCTGTGCCCCAACAGGTTTCTTAACTTTTAAGGGTCAAAAATTTTCATGTCCAACGAGTGCTACTTTCTTAAAAAGGCCTCATCGCCGAGGACTGTAAAGTGTTTTTAAACTAATGAGGGATTTAATAGTTACTATGTTTAATAATTTTATTCATTGAGCCACTCTCAAATTATATATTTGTTGATAAACCATGGCTCTTTAATATTTACTTTGTGTAATAAGTTAATTCATTGAGAAAAAGCTACAAATTATATATTTGTTTATATATTAGTAACAACATGATATTATTAACATAGGGATTAACAAAAAAACTGGGATTATATTTGATGCGGTGTAAATAATAAAGAATTCAACACCAGCACCTTTAAGATTGCATGCTCTTCATTCCACCACCACCCAACCTCCTGAATTAGCAGTAGACATGTTTAAGCTTGCATGCACCCTAGTTTTATGTGTTGCAAAGAAATCATGTTCAGCAATCAGTTATGGAAAATATGATTAGAAGCAGTTGGGTTCTTTTGATTTAATGACATAAAAGCTTAACATCAAGTTATTTGATGATTTTTTCTTTCATGTTTGAATGAAACCTCAGCCAGTTTCATGAAGCTTGTGGGATGATGTAACCATAGATGATTGAATGAATATAAATTTGAGTGGATTTAAAACTTTGTCAAAATGGTTTACAAATGAATCCTCAGCTCGTGTCATGAAGCCGGTGGGATGATGCAACTAGAGATTATAAAACCCAGTATGGACATGTCTGTGATCGTCTGACAGTGAATACTGCATGTGAGGTAAAATAGAGGTGGATTCCATTTGGATTCCTTACCATAATGCTCTGAATTACAACCCACTATTGTGTGCGATAGAGGCCACCCACATAATCCTATCCTTGATCTATCTGGGAAACCTACTGAACTGGGTATACTTCCTTCATAAAGGACCAGAATCAATCCACTTATCTAATGAGCCGAGAAGGAAGCAATCCTTATTATATGCTAATGCTATAATGCATGCCTATGTAGAAAGATATATTCCTACATGGAAAGAGATAAGTACAAATCCCTACCTACCTTCATTACTTAATCTCTTTTTTTATCTATTTAGAAGTCATGTCTTGCCTCTAGGAAGAAATATAGGTATTAAAATAGAGGGAAATACTTCGTTATATCTGTGAATATCCTTACATAGCTACATAGTGCGTAGTATATCTGAAGCTCGGTTTTAAATTATAAAATAGCTATTTAAGGCTTCTAGGAATCAAATCATATTATTATTGGCCTTGAGCCTAATGAAATCATTCTAATCAACACGCAATATCCCAAGCTATCCTTTTCTAGTTGCAAGATGAGCTTTCTATAGGGTCTTCATGGCGAACTGTCACCCAGGTCTCATATTTCTGAAGGTTACGCATGAGGGGAGCGCCTTGGCCTTCTTTGATGGCCTTTCAAGTTGCCTCTAGAGTCATTGCCTCTTCCTTTTAAGCAAGAGTTTCCTTATTTCCTTTTCTTTTCAGCTCCTGATCATTTTTCAGCTCCTGTTGAGTAGCAGCTTCCTAGTTTAGTTTGGAGTCCAGTAAGTCGAATATAGTTGAAAAAAACACTAGCTGAAGATAAAAATATGAAATCCTTGTGTTGGTCGTCTCTAAATATATGAGAAATCAGTTCATTCACTTATCATTGAGAAATTATAAGATGTGCCAATACACTTATAGTTATTCACGCCTATTATAAATACATAGCTATGCAGAGGATGCTCACTATCCCATCAAAATCTTGCAGAGGATGCCCACTCACCATAGTTTCATCACAGATCTAAAATGATGTTTTAGTTCAACGCTGTGTGCAGTGGTATCTATTTGAGGTTGTTCCAGCTCCACGTGGAACATGTAGAATAGAGGTGGGATCCACACAGATGTTGCTGCATGCATAGAAGGCCCACGTGCACTGCATACTATGTAGATCTTGCAATGTAGATGTTGCAGGATACATTTAGACATTAAATGTTTATGAACTAATGCTAACAGGATCCTAGCATTACTTGATCAATACACTTTTTGGTCTAATAATTCCACTATGTTTAAAAACAAACTTTGATAAAAACTAAGTCCCCATTGCTCCTAGCCTCGAAAAGAGGCCAAATAAGAAGTTGAAGTTGCTAATTGGTTGAGAAAATGGTGATGTATAGTTTTGAATAAATAGAAGTTGCTAATTGGATGAGAAAACGGTGAGAAAGTGTTTTTCAAGGCTTGCAATAAAAACTTAGGATAAATGTCTTTGATCATTGTGCAAAGTAATTGAAATGGCGGCAAGCCGAATACTAGAGTCCTTGCTAGCTGCGCAGGGACTAATAATAAGAAAGAGATGATAGATTATATTTAGTTTGTATTAGTATATGATTTATAGATGTAAATATTTTTTTCTTTAATTTTAAAAAATATAATATATTGTGTAAATATTAAAATGATATAAAAATAAATTTACTTAAAACCAAAAAAATGTAATTATGTATTTCTTTTCACAAAGATAATTTTAAGTAATAATAATCCATGATTCAAAACAAAATGAAAAAAAAATTGCTAAGTGATCTTGCAATTTGAACTACCTACCTTTCAAGTACATCGTGTTATAAAAGTACCTTGAAACCAACAAGACTACAAAATGGAATCATGAGATGAAAGGCATCTTAAAACCATGGGATAAGATAAGACCTCAAAATGGAATATTTGGATAAAAGGAATCTTGAAACCTTGAGACCATACTTCAAAATGGAATCTTTAGAGGAAAACTAAGTCAATGTCTTAATTGCATAGTTTGTTGCACAAACCAAAGATGAGACTTCTTATCTAAGAATTATTTGAGGATTCCATTTAAAGGATCACACCTTTAATGTAAATTGCCATACTTTGTAACTGTATTCATGAAAAAATAATGTTTTGAGGTTTGAATGAAAGAGCTTTTGCATTAAAGAACCTACTTCTAAAGGACATTGTCTATTGAAGTTTTCCTCAAAACTATGAGACGGTCTCTGTGGAAGGAATAGTTATCCCAATAGTGGGATAATCACTTAATTCTCATCTTTATAAAAGGGAAAATGTTATTTTCTCAAAAAATGATTTGAGAAAAAAATTATGGGCTTTAATTTTAAAATATATTCTTTTAAGACACATTATTCAAATGTGTATAGTGGCCACTCCCTATTCCACTAGCTCAAAACAACTTTTCCAGTTTGACAATTTGATGAGTTTTTGGGTTAGTGGAATTGTTGAGATGAATGTTGGTAGCCAACCCTCTATTTCACTAGCTCAAAACAATTCCTCTGGTTTGGCAGTTTTTATGTCTTTTCAGACCCGAAGCTTCTGGGGCCATTTTGAGGACTTAAACAACATTTTTGGACGACACAACAATCCACTATTTGATATCCAAAATGTGTTATTCTCAGATAGGCCTTTCCAACAAGCTACCAATCTCTCTAATTGAAGATTGTATGCAAAAGATATGCCACTGAGAAGTTGACACCACAACTAACCACCTCGGTACCCACCACTAATACAAAATGGGAAATTAGTGACTAAAATAATGATTAAAATTCACATATAAATGACTATTTTTGACTCATGGACTAATAATAGCTAATTTCAAGCTAAACTGAATGAGAACTCCATAGTAATCTCCCAGAAAGAAGATATTTGCCCTCCATTAATTCACTGAGTTTAATTGTCTCTAACTGAGTTGTTAACTGAATGAGCTAAACTGAACTGAACGGAACTAAATGTAACTGAACATAAATTAATGTAACTGAACAGAACTAAATGTAACTAAATATAACTTAATAGAATTGAACAGAACTGAATGTAACTAGTGTTTATGCATCAGTGTCATCTTCAACAACCACTTGCATAAATTATGTTGACCTGTTATGAGTGAAAATATTGACTCTAAATCTCGTTTTGTGGTTGAAGAGTGTATTTTTCCACAAAATCAACCACTAATAAGAGATTTCCAATAGGAAATGTATAGTTACATGTTCTAAACTACTCATCTTGGTAATGAGCCACATGTAAATGATTTACATATTGTTGTGTCTTTTCAAAGAATCCATCCATGAAGTTGAAAACCCATACCTAGTAAATCAACAATAAACACATATATCAATGGATTGTTACATATTAAATTGCAATCTAAAGAAAAATATATTATGCAAGAACTCATTATTAACCTGGAAAGTGACTAATTGTATTTCTTTTTATTTCATTCCCTCCATCAATATCATACGTGACATATTTTAATGACTAAAAGTTCATCTCCTTCATCCCAAGTTCATGCTCCTCGGTCACATGTATGCATTTTTTCAATAATGTCATTCCACCACACCCTCGGCATGTCCCATCTATGCAATATTTTTGATAAAATGTGAAACCTTCTCTTCGTCTACACAAAATGCTATGAATAAAGTATCTAGATGACATTGGTGGCAATGTAGTTGAGCATTCTTTCACAATAGTGTTATGCAATACACACACTATGTGTGTGTTATAATAGTAACCATACCCAATGTGGTATCGGCAACATGTTTTACGAATTTTGTTTATTTTAACATACAATGGTTTGCATTTTTCGAAGGATCTTTGTCCAAGTTAAGTTAATTATGTTCATGCCTAAATATCTGATTTAATTATGCTGTATCATGTTCGGAAAATTTTTAATGTGAGGTTCATGATACCTTGAACCCCTTCTCAATTTTGATACATCCTTTTTGTTGGAAGAAGTTCTAGTGTTATCATGCAAAAAATATTGCAATAGTCCCTTTACCACATCAATGCGCTTCATATCAAAGAATAGAAACCTGGAAATGAAGGCCTAGACATCTGTTTGACAAGTTTGAAGGTGTTCTCTTCTAACAAAATACCTTTGGAGTGTTTTTACATTCAAATTAATAAGTTTGGATGTAGGATTGAGAAACCGAAGGGCCCTAGTTTTTTTGTTCACGATTGATTGTAACAACACACAACGAGACACATTTTGATCCTTTCAATGATATTTCATTCCAATTGTACTAAATACATCTACTTAAATTTTAACAATATGACAACACGGTTCATACTTTTCGGTTACCTTTATTCTTAAATTTGTTGTAACAATAGTCATATACCTAGATTTTAACAACGACAAAATTAATATCCATTTATCCCTGTCACATTTAGAATAAAAAATTTATCAAGTATTTGTCAATTTTGATAAGGAATAGTGGATTTAGACAATGTACCTTGAAGTGAACTAATGAGGCTTTCATAAACTTGTATAGGTTTCATAGTTCTTCAGCATGTACTTTTTAATGGAGGTAAGGGTGTTGGAATTGTAGTATGTAGAACATCACCAAGATACTCTGGCAATTGAACATGATCATGTTGTCTTTCATTCTCCTATTGGAAGTTGGATGTGGGAAATTTGGTATTCTCAATAATATCTTCTTCTTCCACCATAAATCATGCATTCAACACCTCCCTAACTTAGTCGGTTGTATAACCACTACCCAAGTCATTCACTACAATAGGTTGAGGTTGACTTGACGTGGGAATTGAAACATCCCCCAATGAACACCTACGCTTGACTTCTTGACTAGTTCCATGGGGTGCTTGTTCATCAAATGTTGTTAAAATTGAGGGACCCTCTAGTGAATTCTTTCATTTTTCTTATTGTCGATTGGTAGGAATGACTGTCGAATCATCTATGCATGGAATTGGATGAGTATCCATGGTATTCCTTCAATATCACATGCCCAATATTTTATTTTCCTTAATTTCTTCCATGGCTTCTTGAGGCTTGTGTTTCCTTGTCAATTTCCTTGTTCGATTGCATGGGTTCCCCATGACCACAATGAACAATTTATAATAAAAATAGATTCTACAAGTGTGATCAAATATGAATATGGATTCTCTCTCAATTGTGAATATAGATTCTTCAAGATTGCTCAATTGTGAATATAGATACTTCCTCAATTGTGAATATAGATTCCTCAATCTTACTCAATTGTGAAAGTAAAATATACTAGGATTATGAATATAGAAAATTATTAATTTGTGAATACAGGTTCTTCAAGCTTTCTCAATTGTGAATATAGATTATTCCTAAATTGTGAATATAGATTCATCAAGTTTTCTCAATTGTGAAAGTTGTTAAGATTCCATATGCTTATCTAGATATCATCAGTATTCAATTCAATTTCACACTGAATTGAATATGCAAGATCACTAAAAGAAACAAAATCACAAGATAGACACATATTTATCCTGGGAAACCCTCGAGGGGAAGAAAACCCATCAAAACTTCCTCTATATAGATGTATCAAAACTACAAAGATAAAACCCCAAACAGGTGCTCTTCCTCCTTGTACATATGTCTCTCTTTCTCTCCTATGTGTTATACACAAGTGAGTATGTGTGTTCAAATGATGAACACACCTCATCTATTTATACTCTTTCTTTCACTTGAATTTTTCCCTAACAAGTCATCCCTAACAAACTTACTACGTTGACTTCACCTAGGAAGTTACAAAACAATATGATATTATATTTAGGAGGGTTCTATTGACTTGAATTATAATGGAGGTTTTACCTCATGACTCTATAATGACCAAATACAATAGAAACATCCCAACGGAGGAATAAAGCATCTCCTGTAGGTTACATTAGTAAAATATATTTAGAATATTCTTTGAAGTTACAATATTTCAACACTCCCCCTTAACAAGAAGATTATTCTACTAACAACAACAACATCAACTGTAGGAGAAAGGAGAGAGAGAACATCTGCAGCAACAACAACGTGATACATCTATACGTCATTGGAAGTTTTCAATAATCATGAATAATTGGAACAGTTGACTGAACATATTCAACATCTTAAAAAGTGGAACCTTATCTTTGACATTACTGAGCCTTCATCTTTGATCTTCATCGTCTATAGCACTCGATCACTTAATCATTTGTAGCAACATGATCGATTGATTCTTTGCAGCACTTGATCACTCGATCCTTTGCAACAACACTTGATCTCCTGATCAACATCATCATTAGAGGAAATTTCAACTCAAAATGGGCCTCCTAAAATGAACTAATAAAATAATAGTTAAAATAATAAAATAATATTTATTAATTTTGGAGGAAGAAAAGAAAAAAACTATTTTTTTGTTTGTATTTTTGACATATCTCCCTGTGTTTTTACTCAAATTTAAATCGAGAGAGCTCGTTGGATGCGGAATTAAATTCCACATCCAACGAGTACCCACTTGGCATACTTTTGACAGACCCTTCTACCCCAAAAACAAGAAATACCTGAAAAAATGGAATGATGACATCATCATTCCATTTTTTCAGGTATTTCTTGTTTTTGGGGTATTGAGGTCCGTCAAAAGTATGCCGAGTGGGTACTCATTGGATGCAGAATTTAATTCTACATCCAAATAGCTCTCCCGATCGAAATTTGAGTAAAAACACAGGGAGATATGTCAAAAATACAAACAAAAAAAGTAGTTTTTTTTATGATACCTATCCCCAAATTTATATTAAAAAAGTGTTTAAGACATGTACGGTATGTCAAATTTAAAGCAATTTCATTGGCTAACACATGATGACATGGAATTTGAATAAAAGTTAAAAGGCCCATTTGAGTTGAAATTTCCTCTAATGCATCGACAACAATATAACCTGTAGCACACATGCTCCAACTATGGGATGATCAATCCCTATCACTTTTGGACACAGGTTCAAGGACGATGGAATCCTGAGCCATTTACGGGATGGTCAATCCATATCACTTTAGGACATAAGTACAAGGACAATGCAATCCTACAACCTTCTCAGAGAAAAAATTCTACAGATTCAATTACAGGATGATCAATCCCTGTCAATTTAGGACATAACTCCAAAGATGTTGCGATCCTACAACCTTTGCGGAGACAAAATTCTATGGATTCAATTATGAGATGATCAGTCCCTATAACTTTAGGAAATAAGTCCAAGGAAGATGCAATCCTACAACCTTCTCAGAGACAAAATTCTACCAATTCAACTACGGTATGATCGATCTCTATCACTTTAGGAAATAATTCCAAGGAAGATGCAATCCTACAACCTTCTCAGAGACAAAAGTATATGGATTCAATTTAGGAGTAATGTCTAGGGATGATACAATCCCACTGCAACATCATCAACCTACTCCCTCTTTCAAGAAGGGTCCATATCATCGACCTGCTCCCCCTTTTCGAGGAGGGTACATATCATCAACCTGCTCCCCCTTTCTGAGGAGGGTAAATATCATCGACCTGCTCCTTCTTTCTAAGGAGTGTCCATATCATCGACCTGCTCCCCCTTTTCGATGAGGGTCCATATCATCGACCTGCTCCCCCTTTTCGAGGAGGGTACATATCATCGACCTGCTCCCCCTTTCCTAGGAGGGTCCATAACATCATCTTGTGAGGAAATTATGTAACATCATCATCATTGTTCCTTGTTACAAGGACATTCTACAACATCATTACTAGCATCATCATCAATTTTCCTCCTTTCAAGGAAGGTATTTTCAACTACACCAAGCTTGTCACAGAAGTATTCAAACTTTACTTGATACATAGGCTTGGTCAACACATCAACAAATTTCTCATCGGTACTTACATACTTGAGCTTTATAGCTCCCTTCTCTACCATGTCCCGTATATAGAAATATCAAATTCTATGTGCTTCGACTTATCATGGAACACTGGGTTCTCCGTCATATTTATACAACTCTAGTTGTCACATAAAATCACTTTGGTATACAACGTCAGATTAAATAGACATGATGTCAACTTCTGAAGCCATATGGATTCACAACTAGCAGAACAAGATGCTATATACTCTACTTCAGTTGTGCTGAGAGCAACATTGGACTGCCGCCCTTCTAAACCATGAGATCATGGTGGGTCCCAGGAAATAACATCTACATGAGATATTGTTGGCTTTCTTCCCTCTCTGTCCATGTACCCAGGTTCAGTCCCTTCTGCTCAACACAAAAAATCCCAAGATATCGGCCTGATGCAGTAGAGCACAGTCGACAACACCTACGACAAAAATTTCATCTCACCCGAGATATCTCAGTTTTATGGGCAACTGGTAGAACCACATTTCTGTAGTTTGTGCGGGAGGGTGTTTTAGTAGTTTGGCTCTGCGCCAAGGTTTCCAACAAAGACAAGGAAGGTGGGTTACTTGTATGCACATTACTTCAACACCAAGTTATGATCCAACCCTTCTTTATGTGATTTATGTAAACAAAGAGTGACCATACATCATAATCATATTCATTAATAATGCAATAGTCATACATTTATCCATTTGCAACACAATAATCAACCGGTCATTCAACACAACATTCACACATATATCTAAACTACTTCAACATTCACACATATACACAGCATGTAAAGTGGAAACCCATCTGGGGGAAAAACCACAAAGTGCTCTTCATCTCACATGAGAAAATAAATGCACCATTTTCTTGTGCATAAAGCTGCAGACTCTGTTCAATATCTTCTCTTCTATCTTTACAGACTTTTCCTCCCTCTCATGCTCTTTGATCTTCTCTCTTTCTCTTTCTACTCTACTCCTACTAGCACTCCGCACACAACCTGGATCAACTAACCTTCTCTACTTGTCTACGCACTCAGCTACAGAACCACTACTCTAATGCACTATGCGATTGAGAGTCATTAACCAAAACAACCTATCTCAACTCTAGATCAAGCGCCTTTTCCACAAGTCTAGAGATTACTCACAATGATGTATCATCTAATCAACTAAAACCAGCTAACCCATTTATAGCTTGGGTTCCTTCTTTTATTGCCTCATTAAAGAATCAATATAGATCCCATAAATGGTTGTTATAGACTCAATGCTGTCTCAATATAGACTCTAACAGACTCATTACAGACTGCTTTTAAGTCATTATCTCATCCAACTTACTATATCCAGCCAACAGGTTGTCTTTCCTATTCTAGTAATACATAACAAAACGCACTATCGGTCTGACTTACAAATATTCCTTCACACATGTGGATTTCATCAGATCCAGATGAGCTCATACCCATGATTGTTAAGTATTGTCTCTCTCTCAGCATTATGCCTTACTATCATTTTTCAGCCGTTACACTATCTACATGCTTGCTTTTGCTGATCATTAGAGGAAATTTCAACTCAAAATGGGCCTTTCAACCCTAATTCAAATTCCATGTCATCATATGTTAGCCAATGAAATTTCTTTGAAATACTGGATAGGTCTTAAATAATTTTTTAATATAAATTTGGGGATAGGTATCATAAAAAAACTACTTTTTTTGTTCGTATTTTCGACATATCTTCCTGTGTTTTCAGTTAAATTTCGAGCAGGAGAGATTTCTGGATGAAAAATTAAATTCTGCGTCGAACTAGTACCCACTATGCATACTTTTGAAGGACCCCACTACCACAAAAATAAGAAAAACTTGAAAAAAATGTGATGATGATGTCATCATCACATTTTTTTTGGTATTTTTTATTTTTGGGGTGGTGGGGCCCATCAAAAGTATGCATTGTGGGTACTTGTTGGATGCATAATTTAATTCCGCATCCAATGAGCTCACTTGATCGAAATTTGATTAAAAACATAGGGAGATATGTTGAAAATACGAACAAAAAAGTAGTTTTTTTCTTTTCTTCCTCCAAAATTAATAAATATTTTTTTTTTTTTTCATAAGAAAAAAAGCTAATTATATTAATCAAAAACTACATACAAAAGTATGTATTGTTCTTGTTTCTCACATAGTTACATCGTAAGGTCACATCATTTCTGATGTATTTCCTTCTTTTGTGTATATTAGTCAAAAGAAAAACATGCCGAGTAAAAAAACTATCTGCAGTAGTTTCTTCGATGAAGAGCTTTTGGCCGAAAAAATTGGAAGGTATTTTTTTTCTTCCTTTTAAGTATATCACTTGTTGATCATATACTGAGACAAAACCTATTTGCAACCATTTTTTCCCATTGGGAGCTTCCTGCCTTAATAGAGGTTCTGTCACTTCATATTTGAGCCAAAAACTGTCCAAATTTATGCAAAAACTTATTATTGAGGAAAAACTAGAAAAGGCCTATGGTAATACTCATTGGCCTATGTCTCCTTTTACTCAGTGATTTTCCACCTTCCCCATTCCAAGTTTATTCCTACCTTTGAAAGTCTATCTCCCTCCATGTTTCACTCCCTATAGACATGTTTGAGTGAGAGAGATTCAAAATTTGCAAGAAGCCTATTAACTTCTTCAAAAAGCGAAACTAATGATGTGTTTTTGCATCTTTGAATCTTATTCATCCAATTTATTACAACGAAATAATCACCAAATACTTGTATATTTTTGCAATTTCTTTCAATTGCAAAGCATAGGAGAAGCTTCAGGACCATAAGTTCAGCATAATTGTTTGATCCAGTTCCCAGTCCCATTGAGATTTCAAAGTGATGGTTTGGGTTTACAAAGAGGGAGGATCCTCCCCCACATTTCAAATCTTAGGAAGCACCATCAAAGAAGGCCCAAGGGGTGTTTTTATCCAGTTGTTCGGGAATGATGATTCTTGGATTGGGATTGTTCTTTGATTGGGGGAAGTAAGAAAGGATATCTAGTCCTTGCCTTGATACTTCTTCTGGAGAGCTAGATTTTTCAAGGAAGATGGCCTTGTTTCTGGCTAACTATATTCCCCACACGTGGAGAAGCATAAGAGCTCTAATATGAGTATTTTGGGAAGAGGATGACCAAGATTTCCAGGCATCTTCCACTGTTGGGCCTTCCTAGTTAGATCTAGAGGAGGCAAGAGATTGTGATTTCTCCCATACTTGCTTGGAGAAATTACAACTTAGGAATAGATGGTTTTTGTTTTCCTCATTTTCTTTGCATAGATTGCACCATCCGGTTCCTGCAAATTGTCTTTTCTGGAGGTGGTCCTAGGTAGGGATTTTATTTGCAAGATTGCACCAAAAAAAGATTTTTTCCTTCAATGGGCATTTCATCTTCCAGATACACACCTTCCACCTCCTCTGATTTTCTTGAAAGTGATGTAAACATATTTGTTGATAACCAGTCTTAGGTGTGTAATTCCCATGTTGAGCCTTCTCCCATATCAGCTCATCTTCTTTGTCAGTAATCCGAATGTGTGAAGATTGTAGGTAGGGATAATTTTAGGGGAAAAATTTATCCCATGGGCTATTTTTAGAGGTTGTTCTCCAAAAAAATATTCACCATTTTCATTGTTTGAAGTCCCATTTCGCCCAATTTTGATGGGGTAAACTTTTTTCACACTAAAAATCACCAAATTCTTATATAAACAATATAAAATCCTTGGAAATTATACTATTTTTTGAAAAATATCACCAAACATTTTATAGTTGCCATTTTAAGAATTGGTAAGATTCGCCAACATTTATACATTTTTAAATAAGTATGGTTCCTTAAAATCATCCCTGATTGCAGGGCAAGAGTGTATTGGTCCCACTGCCTAAACCATTGATATGGCAGTTCTAG
Organism: Pseudotsuga menziesii; assembly: GCA_001517045.1. Lineage (NCBI taxonomy): Eukaryota > Viridiplantae > Streptophyta > Pinopsida > Pinales > Pinaceae > Pseudotsuga > Pseudotsuga menziesii. The sequence goes on from LPNX011003222.1 coordinate 291,579, forward strand.
ATCCTAAATTTTCTTCCATCCTTGTTCCTAGAGGTTAGTTGAATTAGGATCTACTATTTGATTCAGGTGAAAAAGCCCTTTCTGATGAATTAATTGAATTAGTTGAAATGGGAGTAAGTGATTTTGTGAACATCCTGGGCAGGGTTCCACTCTAATTCTTACTTTTGTACCATCCCCTATTTTCCATACAAGCCCTTCTAATACAAGTGGGAAGGATTTACATAAATCTTTCCAAATGATTGATTCGTTTGGTATATTTGTAGTGCCCATGTCTCTGATCCAATCTAGAAGATGAGTTGGCGTTATGTATTTCCGGATGATGACTTCAGTCCACAAGCTGTGAGTTGAAATGAGCCACCACCCTACTTTTGCAGCTAGGGCCTTTGCAAAGAAAAAGATGTTTTTGATACCCCAACCTCCCAGTGATTTTGGCCTAGCTATTTGGTCCCATTTTACCCAAGGGAGTAGTTTTTGCTCTTTATTTCCTATCCATAGAAAAGTAGTGCAAATTCTCTTTGTTTTGTTCAAAATTGATTTGCGTATCCCTGTCAGTGTCATCCAATACATTGGAATTGCTTCGAGGACTGATTTTATCAACACTAGCCTTCCAGCTCTTGATATCCATCTATTACACCAATTGTTCACTCTGGATTATAGTTTGTCTAGCATCTAGTTCCAATATTCTTTCTTGTAACAGTTTGGTTTGAGTCTGAAGCCCAGGTATTTAATTCCATCATCCAAGTAAAACTGCTGATAGGGGAATAGATCATGAAGAAACCTCAGGACTTCCTCTTCCATATTGAGTGTTGTGATTGAGGACTTCTGAAGGTTTATTTGCATACATGTATCTTTACAAAACAAAATTAAAAATTCTGAGAGTCTTTCTGCTTCTCTAATTGAATCGTTGCAGAAAATGATAATGTCATCTACGAACAAAAGGTGTGTGATATTCAGGTTTGTGTCAATCTTGATTCCTTCTAAAAGGCCTCTCCTTTTTGCATCTAGGAGGGATTTTCTTAGACCTTCCGCAATTAGTAAGAAAAGCATAGGGGAAAGAGGAAATCCCTGTCTTAAGCCTCTTTCATAGTGGAAGAAGTGGGATGTTTCTCCATTGATGAGGACTGCAAAGGAGGCAGTTGAAATACATGCAAAGATCCATTTTATAAAAGAGTAATTGAATCCCAGATGAGTGAGGAGAAGCATTAGATATATCCATCTTACTTTTTCAAAGGCCTTAGAGAGATCAATTTTAAGAATAGACCCATTTTTTTTTATATTTGCACTATGAAGGCCCTGAGAAACCCCAATAGCTTCATGTATTTGTCTATCTTCGAGAAATCCAAATTGTTCCTTTGATATGAGTTTTGAGAGTACCTTCCTGAATCTTTGTGCAATTATCTTCGTGACCACCTTATAAGTAATGTTGCACAAGGAGATGGGCTTGTAGTCATCCAAGCTTTCTGGGTTGTTCCTTTTTGGAATTAGTGCTAGGAAGGTTGAGTTCAAGGGGAGATGGAGGATACCATTTATTCTTATTTCCTCTACTAACTGAAAAATGTCTGGACCAATAATATTATACCCAGCCAGGAATAATTCCACTGTCCACCCATCAGGTCCTGGGCTTTTCTCCTTTTGAAAGCTATTTAGGGTTGCTTTCAGCTCCTCTTCTGAGACCTCTTCCATTAGCTCTATATTTTCTTCCTCACTAATGATTTCTATAAAAAATTGTGATATTTGAATTACTTCAGCAATAGTTTCTTGTTGATTTTCTTTGAAGATGTTTTCAAAATATGTTTTCCCTCCTACTAGATCCTCAAAGGTTTTTGATGTCTCATTGTTCTATTTCTTTATCTCCCGGATGGTGTTTTGTTGTTTCCTAGCTTTTGCAAAATCCTGGAAGAATTTGGTGTTATCATCACCACATTCCATCCATATTGCTCTAATTTTTAGCCTCAAAAACTCCTGTCTTTCCTTTAGGATTTTATTTCTGGAGGCCTCCAATGAGTAGAGTTTCTCTATGTCTTCCTTAGTGAGGAAACCCCCTCCATCTTTATTTTAGATCTTTTACAAATCCTCCTCAATTTGGTTGATTATCTGTTCATCCTAAAATTTATTTTTTATGGCCCAGTCATTGAGTAGTTTTTTGATTCTGAGTAATTTTTGAGTAAAATGGACAGCAACCCTTGTACCATTTTCTGCTTGGTAAGGCAGCCAATTTGATTGAATGATTTGAGTTACCTCTTCATTTTTTAGCCATCCAGAGAAAAGCTTGAAGGGACTGGCTGGCTTCTTTGCCTGCTTCCGAATTTCCAGACATATAGGTAAATGATCAGATTCTGCTCCAGAATCCACCCATTGTTTGAACATAAAGTCTTTCTCCAGTAGGTCCTCTGTTATAAGAAATCTGTCCAGCCTCTTCACAATTCTTTCTTCTCCCACCCATCTATTTGTCTAGGTTGGTTTAATATTCTGAGGATCTAGGTCTATCCATTTTAATTCTAGCAAGATGTTGCTGAAACAGGAGGCTAAGGGGTTTACTCTCTCCTTTGGCCCCTAGATTTCATGAGCCCCCAGGGTGAAATTTAGATTCCCTCCAATGATCAAGTTCCTTTATTTTGATAGACCAAATTTTCTGAAGGAGTCCCAGAATTCTTCTCTGTTGATATAAGGCCCATAGATGTTTAATATTGTTAGGGTTAGGTTTGTCTCTTCCTAGCAAATTTGAGCCCCTAACCCTAGGGAGGACCCGCAGGTGTTTATACAATGTATACAGGATTTATTCCATCCTATTGCTAATCCTCTTGAGTGTCCTCTTGCACTCTGTGCCATGAAGGAGTAATAAGGTAATATTGAAGATAATAGATTTTCTATTTCCAGCTCTGATCCCATGGTTTCTTGTAGAAGGATGACTTCTAGCAAGTTTGGACTGAGATCATCCTCTTGAGGGCAAGTTTTTTTTGGGTACTTGCCAGGCCCCTGCAGTTGAGAAAGAGTAATTTCATTTTGGAACCCCATCTAGGGCCTGCACCACTCTAAGTGCCCCAAAGAGGGTTTGTTGTCTTCCATTTTCCAGATCCCTGAGGGCCTTACTCTATGTCGTAAAGAGATGAGAAGGTATTCCTCTTCCTCTTCCTTTGGATGCAATGGTAGGATTAAATCCAACACCTTTGGGAGGGATTTTTTGATTCATCGATGCTGGAACATCCCTTGATCAGAGGTGGAAAAAAATGGAGGTGGATGAGCTAGAGGGTTCAGATTTTGTGAGTGGAGGGGAGGCTGTCAATGAGGGGGAAAATGATTTTGATCGGGAAGGAGACAAGGAGTGAGAAGGGTTGAGGGGGATTCTGGTTGAAGAGGGAGAGATCAATTTTGTGTCCTCATTTAAAAATAAAACATGTAAATGTTTGCTTAATGTAGAAGGATTCATACCCTATGAGGTTGATGGATCAGTGTGGTGCTCCAGTTGATGTCCTGATTGAGAGCCCATGACATCTTCCACAGCAAAACCATCAGCCTGATCTAGCGGCTGACCTAGAAATTCTGAGGCGTGTTGTTCCTCCACCATGCCTTGATCCATTGTAGTACCTTTTGGACTTGGGTCCTTTATTCCCCACTTGGACCATTTCTTCCTACCCATTGTCATGGGCATGTAGTTAGGGAATTTTTTAGCCAGATGTTGTGTTTCATGACATTTGTGACATCGATAAGGAATCCCTTCATAATCTAGCAGCTGCTTCCTTGTGTTGGTTTCCCAAATTAAATTTATGTGATCCCAAAGGCTGGTCCTAATGTTTAGGGAGACCAAAATTCTTGCTACCTTCCTTATTATTTCTTGCTGGTAGGAGAGGTCCACCTCAATTAATGTTCCTAGTGCCCATCTGATATCACCGAGCGAGGTTGGGTTCCAAAATTACCATGGTAATCCTGGAAGTTGAACCCAGACTCAAATAGTGTCAATACTTTCTATGTCTGTGTTGAACTATGGTGTCCACCTTTTCAACTGGAAGGGGTTTTTTCCATAATTCTAGATTTTCTCAATGACGAAATCTGCATCCTCTTTGCAGCCGAAGAAAAAAATGAACCATATCTTTGCTAGTGGAATGATTTCGGGGTCTTTTCCTTGGAAGCCCACCCAATTCTTTCGAACCCATTCTTCCATTTTCCTTTGGCATGGGTTTCGACCTCTTATTTTCCCAACTAGGGCCACCCCTTCCATTTCTTGGGCTTCTTCCATGGATATATTGACTCCGCAAATTAGGTTCACGATTCTTCCAGAGGGATTTAGGCAATGATTTTTTCGCTTTTTGGTGCCTAGAGTTGCACCATCTGAGATTCTATCTGAATTTGTGCCTTCTGTTATATTTTTATCATTTAAACAATATGATCTTAGGATCTTATCTAAGAGAATAACATGCACAACAATAAACACAAAAGACAAGAGACACAAAGAAACCATAAAGGAGAAAACCCTACAACTTCCTCAGAGATAGAATGAGCACCAATAGCAGCAGTAAAACCTGAAAACATAAAGATGATCTCCAACAGCTTGTTCTCCCTCTGTCTTTTGTACTCTACACATTGAAACATCCTGTACTGGAGTGACAAGTAGATTCCTCTGCTACTAATATTCTAGGTATCCATCTAGGGTCGCTGGATGCCAAGATCCTCTATCTTGAAAAATTTCTTCTCGCACCCATGTGTGAGCTTGTCATCCTCTATAGGATTTCATATTCAACCTTGTAGCAGAGGTTAAGATCTTCATCAAGCTCCTCATGTATGTGTTATCCCATGGAATTCTTCTAAGCTCGTACAAGGCCTTCTTTTATTTGCACACATTATTATGCCTGTCATGTGACTTCACTTCCAGTGGCTACAAATGTATCTTTGTAGTCTATGCCTTATTTTCATGAGAAGCCTTGTGCTACGAATCCTGCCTTGTATGATGTCTCCATCTACTGCATACTGGATCTTTGTAGATCCATATGGAAGATACTACAAACTTCCCTTTAGGTCTTGATGCTGCATCCTAGACATCATTCTTCTTGAACTAGTACTCTCCTTCACTTTCTTTCATAATTGGAAGGATCTGCATCAATGATGTCGCTCAACAATGTCACATAATTGCATTGTGTCTGAGGCCTCTTGAATTCTTTGAAAGTATTGTCATCTTCTTCTTTATCTCTAGTCACTTGTTTTTTAGAACAAGTCCCATCCTTCTTTTCTTGTACACGATCTTTCCTACAAGTCAAATGCATTTGTATGGTTTGAAACATTTCATAAGGCATATTCATAATGGAAAATTCTTATGCATAAATATTTGATCATGCAACTATTCTAGCCAATACAACATTCATCCATATCTCACAGAAAATTTCTAGATGCCTTCCATCTCTACCAGGACAACATTGAGATTGTGCACTAATCCAATATGTCAGAAAAGAGGTTTCATTCTAGACAAGTAGCAATGGAGATTTGTATAGCACCATGAGCTACTTACCCATCACATGCATATACTATAATTAATGCAAACATTCTATCATGCATAATACATCAATTCAATATAAACAAATGCATAACAATATCATGAAATGACAATTGAATACTTATCTTTATTTGTTTCGTGGGTAGACTCCTTCTTGAGCCTTCAGCTCCATCATCTTCTTCATTCATAATAGCATCATATCTTATCCAAATGCTAAGATGGATAAGAGGTTCTTCAAAAGTTGAGTTCTTCATATTCCTCCTCACTTGATGGATCTTCTTTGGATGGTGAGAGCTTGATCTTCAGTTGCTCCCATCTTCTTTTCTCTTATTATGAGTCAAGCTTCTTCTTATGTGTGCTCTTCCCAAAGTATGCTGAATGTAATAACTTCCTTCTGGCATAGATTCCTTGAATGAATGAATCCCATGATCCTGGGAGGCCATTCAGGGTGGTTATCGCAACTTCTTCATTCTCCACTTCTTTTACCACTTCAAGTTGTTCTTTGATTTGTAAAGTATGATTGTATGGTTTTTGCATTCTGGATCTTCACATTCTTCAACTGTTTTCTCAAATTCATCTTCCAATTTATGTTCTTCCCTTCAAATAGCTTGGTAAAGGAATCAAAAATCTCTTTCGGTGTCTTTAGGGAAGACACTTGTGGTATAAGGTGATCCGTGATTGAATCAGCAATGATATTATTGGCCTTGACCAAGTTCTTCTGGTGTAAGCCTCTTAGCCTCATCTCCCTCTGGAAATGGAACCTCTCTACTTATGTATGTGTCCAATTCATTTTCTTCAGAGAGATCATATACTTCCATGCTTGGAATTTGTCAACTTCACCAAGCTTATATTCAAGCTATTCTGATAGATCACTTGAAAATGAGAACCTCAAATGAAAATAGCAAAAGATTAGATCTTACCGATTTGAGGTGTTCGTCCTAATTCCGGAGATCGCTGATCTAATTTTCAAAACTTGGAATCTTTCAGATCTGATTGGATAGAAATATAGACCTCTTCAAGGTGAGCTGTCCAATGTACTCCTTTTCTGAAAACAATGGAGGGAAGCTCATGGAACAGGAAGCCCTAGTTTTCCAATTTCTTTTGCAAAAAAGTTCGATATTGTTTCTACTGTATCTCCACACTTACTACTCTTCTATGTCAAAAAAATTGCATTGAGTTAGCCTCACCTATCCCTATTCCAACACGACAGGTTTCATCAGCATTGGTTTCACCAATTGGGACTTACGAGCGGTTTCTCAAGGTGATCTGTTTCAGGACTGTTCGGAATAGCGAAATTGTACGGATTGACATGTGTCAATTTTTATCTTCTGGGTCTGAAACTTTGACCACATAAAGTACAGTCCATGCCCTTTCTAGAACTTCTTCATAAATTTCATCTGGACCTCTGTAGCCCGAGATATAGCAATTCTCCCCAGGTGTCCTGTTTAGGGATGAATGCTGGGAGAGGCTGGAACCCTAACTTGGAGGAATCATATCTCCTAGAATATAGCGAATTTGAGGCTGAAACTTGGATAAAGTGTACATCAGTAGTTTATCTTCAACTTGTGAAATTTTTGGCCCCTGAGACATCTGTAATCCTGCGATATAGTGAATTTACCAAAACTTATCAGTTTTAGTATTTATGGTTTTTCCAGCTCGGGGTCAAACTAGGGTTTGACTTTCCGGGAGTTACACCCAACCAAAAATATCGACCCAGGTCTCTAAAATTTGATTTTTATGTGGAGAGAAATCTTATGTCAGGCTTAATAAAAAATTATTCTTCTATAAAAGTCCCTAATTTCCCACACCAAAAACTGAAAATGCCTGGAATCGAATTCTGGTTCGACAGAAAGATGTGCCCTTCAATGGAGAGTCAGCCTAGCATACTTTTGTAGATGGATTGTGGAGAGAGACCCAAAAAGTAAGAATCCCTAGCTTCTGCAGCTACACAATGTCTTCTCCTGAGGTTATCTCTAATACCATGTTAGATTTTTATCATTTAAGCAATATGATCTTAGGATCTTATATGAGAGAATAACATGCACAGCAATAAACAAAAGAGACAAGAGACACAAAGAATTTTCCTCGGGGAAACCATAAAGGAGAAAACCATGTAAATTCCTTAGAGATAGAATGAGCACCAATAGCAGCAGTAAAACCCAAAAACATAAAGATGATCTCCTACAACTTTCTCTCTCTCTCTCTCTCTTGAGAGAGCTTCTCCTCTCTCACTCATGTGCCCCAATGAGTGAGTGTGTGTTTGATAAATAGAGAGTCTCACTCTCTATTTATATTCTTTCGTTCACTTAACCTTTAACTCTGTTATGTAGGCCCAAGTAATCCTAACTCATTTATGTAGGCTCGAGTAACCACAACCGGGGTACTAATGACCCGACTTGCATCAACTCACCTATGGTCAACTTCTCTAGGAGAGTCTAATAACCCTACTGCCCCACAACTGTGGGGAGTTTAACCCTTGATCAATAGGAGGGTTACCCACAATGACTTTAAGTGACTTTTTTACATTATTGAATCTATCGATAGGAATATCGGGGCATGACATGACTCAAATACATTACAGAAACTTCCTGAAATAAACATTGGGGTACAATACATAAGATATACAAGTGAATACGTTCCGAAGTTACAAATACATCAACACCTTCACCGTCTTTGGTAGGGTCTAGTGATGGCTTGTTTAGAGACCCATTCTGCGGCCCTAGGTTCTACGCTTTTGGTTCTGCTATGGGGGTGTGTTGTTCAAAGGAGGATTCTATCTTCCTAGGAAAACCACTGTCCTGCTGCAATGGACCTTGTTGTGGAGTCGGTTGGAAGATTTTGCTCTAGGTGATTACTGCATCAGAGGTGTGTAGAGTTGTACTAGAGGGAAAGATAGTATACGGTGCTCCTCCTAGTGAATGGTTTAATGGCCAAGCTGCAATGTTACCTAGCTCCTCCTCCTCGACGAAAGGAGGTGTAATCGAACCCTATTTTCATTCCTAGATGGCAGTCTCTCCAGCCTGTCCTGTACCGATGTCAGAAATAGGATTTCGGTGATTTCGAGATTCAAGAATACTATTATCCCTTGCCACAGGTCCTCTATATAATCCACCATCTTAGCTTCTACAGTTAAACCCTTGTCGGAATCCATGCTGACCGAGACATTTCCTCTACCAAGTAAAAGTAAAAAATAAAAAATCCTCCTTCGCCCTTCGTTCATCAGTGCTGGCCCATGTTTTGTCCTCCCTGTCCTTAGTGGAGCCCCCACAGGCTCCTACTTATGCCTCCTCCATAGACAGCAGGTCGCGGAACCGTGACCGCAGAGCTCCTGCACCCAATAAATATTATTTTATTATTTTTCCTAGGAGGCCCATTTTGAGTTGAAATTTCCTCTAATGATTCTTCCATGTCATCTTGTATCTTGTTCTATCCTTCTATCATAGATTACCTATCTGTCGTAGTTTCCTCATTCCACACCTTCTCTTTGTATTCTTCTTCTCTCTCCTTCTTCTGTCGCAACATCCTTCCCTTTCCCTTGATGTTGCTTCCTCTATCATAGCTCCTTCATATTCTCCTTTACCCTTTTCTTCCATACTTAGGCAAAACTATACATGAATTATGCCCTACTATCTTGAGGCCCAACAAGCCCCCAACACTCACCTATGGCTTGTCCTGAGCCACACGAACTATTCATCCATGGTGTGACTTGTGCTGATTTTGTTATGAAAATCCTTCATGATTTTCAACTACTTCTCTTTTTCTGCACGTAGTTCTTCTTTTGTTTTCTGCATGTGCTTCACCAAGTCAGAACTGACATGTTCTTGCATGACTCTTTCTACAGAGGCCACCACCTCCCACACCTTCTGGTGTATAGACTGAATAATTATTGTATCTTTCTCTACTTCTGCTTGGAACTCCTCTACTTTTTCCTTACATTACTACTATTGTGCACGCAACGTAGTCATTTGTTGGTGCAATTTGTGCATCTTTGCCACCTTGAAATTTTTCTGTTCCAAAGGTATCTTTTTCATATAATTTCTTATCTGCATTATATTTTCTTCGAACTAAATGAGCTCACTTGCAATCCTTTGTGATTGCTCGTCATCCATTAGGGCTTCCCAAGTCTGGGATACTTGGTCCACAACCTTAGCACAGGTTTGCTCTGCTTCATATATTCTTTTCATAGCCTGAGTGGCTACATATCTTTTTCTTTCCAGCATGTCGGGGGGTGTGATTCCATCTCCTTTACTCTTCTAACTGGGTTACTTTTTTCCTAAGGTTAGCCGTTATCTTTCCTAGTCGGAGGACCTTGTCTTTTGACGACATGTCTTGCGATATTTCAACATCATCAAGATTTGAAAAAACAAGATTAATGACACGTTGGAGCTTATGCTTACTGAATTCTTATTTTCTTGCTTCTTGTGTGGTTCTTTGCATTTTAGCCTTGATTTTACTGATACTATTTTCTGAGTGTTTCACCCCCCTTTCAAGGGTATTTCCCTTAACTCAAATCTTTGTAAGTGCTACTTTTTGTAAAGCATGCACATCCTTCAATTGCATTTTTGAGAAATCTAAAAATATCTGGCCAGTAGTTCTATCCACCTTGCTGTGGTCTGACGTTTCTAAGTCTAGCATGTATTTTCTTAGTTGTACTTTGTTGGTATGATCTTCTTTGGGTCGAAGGGTTTCCTGTGCTTTTGATGGGCCAAGTGCGTCTTGCGATGGAGGTACCTTTGGTGCAAGATTTATGACAATTTTGACTTCTTGAATTGTTCTCCTTAGCTCAGTTAGCATGTTTGTGATAGTATTAATAAATTGATTGTCCTCCTTGCCAAAGTCATTGGAACTCGTCTGGGAATCCTTTTGGAGGGCTTCGGCTAAGGTTGTGACTTCCTCATCATCCATACGAGAAGTATTGGATTCCTTGTTAGCCGTCCATTTCTTACACAGAGGATCTCTTTGTACTTATTCATTTTGCGCTTCATGTTGTTGTTTCTCTAGCGATGGCTCATTCTGAGGCTGATTAGGATGACTTTTGTCTAGCACTGTGGCATCTGTATGTTGGTTATTCTTCTCTCCTAGAGGTGGTGATCCATCATGTTTCCATTCTTATAGCCAATCACTAATAATGGTCTCTATATATTCCTCTGTGAGTGCATATTATGTTGGAAACCACTTTCCTTGGGGGTCTCAATGTAGTTGGATGTACACATAGTATGGTCCTATTTAAAAATTGACAGTATGTTGAAATTTGGACATCGTAGTTGGACTAAGTATTACCTACTGCTTTACCAAGTTCCTTAAAGCTTCCATGTGGACAAAGAATTCAATATTGCTACTCTGTTGTCAGTCTTTATCACGTGAGAACCACAAGTTATGGTATATCGCTCCTCTACAGAGGACAAGTAAGTCTACCGGTTGATAATATGATGGCTCAAACCACATAATAAACCGGATTAAATTAACAACCAATCATAATGGAAAGGAGTACCTTATTCATGTGCTGAAGATGCATCTTGTAACAGTTCATTAAGCAAGAATTGAGAAAAATTGATTTGAAGTCCTTATACAAAGAGTGCAACCAACATTACTATTCCTACAGTACATTACTTTAGTATCGAGACATGCAACAGTTTGTGTGCTAGTATCGTTGCTTCCATATGAATGGTTGGGTCATTGATGGATGATATTAAGAATTCTTCGCCAGAGATGACCATGCCAAAATTTTCCTTGACATGTTCAATCTCTGCTAGGTTCTTTCCCTTCTCGAAGGTTGCTACTGGGTCCCACCTAGCTCTCAGAAATCCTGTGATTGATGAGATTTGGTTGACACCAATCGAATATGGTTTTTGTAAACAAAGGAAACCTGCATGAAAGAATACCAACAACTATTTTACGTAAATATCCACCTCTTTGGTATGGCCAAAGTGCAGCATGAAGAGGAGTGACAGTAGCCCTGACTATTCTAATCTGTTGTCCCATTGCATTTGAACAAAACGGTTTGGTGATTCTGACATATCTCAAACTAGCTTCATATAATTATTCTTGTCAAGGGCACTATGTTTACTGGTGTCTGAATCTTGAGATGATATTTTTTCCAACTAAAGCAAGATATCCTGCAGTACTTTGATACCTTTTGGTTTTTTAGGTGCTACTAGTGTAGCATGGCCCTTGGTAGGGATGTTAATCAGTGGCACATCTGTCCTCCTTGGTGGAATGTAAGGTGGAAATAAATTCCTGGTTTCAAATCCTCTTGCTCTTCTTGGGTTGGTGGTGTTGTTGGAGCTTTCTCCATCTCCGGCTTCTTCATCAGCTGCTTCCCTTTCAAAACTGGTTGCAATTTGTGTTCCTGCATTCTACGTTTTTCTAAATATCAAGGTCATACTTGGCCAGCAACTGGCTGAGGCTGGTTCCTTGGGGTTCTATGTCTTGTACCACATTCCATGGAAGCAATGGATATAGATCTCACAAGGGAGTTAACACTTACTATCGTAATGGACATAACCTAGTTTCTTCTCATTTGGTTACCTACAATACTCACTCCTTCTAGTTCTAGAAATAATGATTCTGGATATGGTAACAAGCCATATTATGAAATAGCATCTTCTCGACAGTTGTCTTTCACATGAGAATTCTATACTTAGAAAGTACTCCCTCTTGCGAATGACCTAGGGCGACAGTGTGGGTTATTTAAGGAAACTTTTTCGACATGGTGTCACTTAGCTAAAAGTTGTAAATAAGGTTATTTTTATTTACGGTGGACATGGTTCGAAGGTATTCTCTTGATTATTTTTATATTTCCATATTAATAACTAAAAAATGTGTTGTCTGTACTTTACTTAATTACTATGGCAATCATGGATTTGATTTATTATAGTGTCATTTCATTTGAAACTTGTGCTTTTATTCTGAGCTCTCCCATCCTATTGCCGCAATCCTTGCGACTTGATCCTCTTTCTCACAAAGTTATGCGATATTAGTATAACACCCCTTCTTCTTTCTGTGTTCCCCTGCTTTGTTATGTCATGTCTAATAGGGTACCGTGTATTTTCATATGTGTGAGCTCTTTCCACTTCGTACATTCCTTCGGACACATGGGGACTATGGAGAATGGGTCACTATCACTTAGATACTTTGTGATATTACAACAAACTGACCAGTTATGCATAGTTATGCTGCATTAATAGAATTTCGTTCATGCAACAGGTATTTCTTCAAAGATATTTTCCTTTATTACTTGTAATGCAACATCCACTAGATGCTCGCTTACAAATTTAAATTCCTGGGTAAAGCTTACAGCTAAGCTTTCCCATTCAATGGTTCCTCCTCCTAGCTCTTTTGATGTGTACTAAATTCTTGGTACCATTTCCAAAGAGTGGATGAATCGACGAACCCATTCTTGTTGCAGATATTCTTGCCAAATCCTATGATAGTTCTCAATATGTTTCCTAAGATCTGTTAGTCCTATATATTTTGGATCAAGTAAGTTGATCTCTTCTCCAAATATGATCTTCATTAATCTCCTACACTGTGGTAATTCGGAGATAAATTGTTTGTGTGTACCCCACCATCTAGAGGGCGTAGCTTTTAGCATATAGTCCAAAGTAGAAAATCGTTGTGATTCTATGACCTGTTCTTCAAATTCTTCCAAGAAAGATGCAAGGTTAGGTAATCCTTCTTATGTAAGAAGAACACTTTCTTTGGCTCCTAACCTTCACACAACTCTTGTGATTCTTGCACATTTGTGCATGGAGACTTCATAGAGTCACTTCTACTAATTTTCCAAGGCATCGCCTGAGTCAGAGGTTCACAAGCTTACACTCCGCCAGCTCAGGTTTTCATCAGCAGTTGGGTTAGTATAGTCTTCCTTCGAAGACATGATGTTTTACAACTGGTCTAGATAATTGGCTTGCCCTTCTCTATGCACATGCTTTACATATCGTTGTCCTTCAAGCAGATCAATTGGCACAACCACTCTTACTTCAGAATCTTCGAAAGACAAGATCATTTTCTTGAAGTTTATAATAGTTTGGTTGTCTATTTCCCAATAAAGTCCTAGAAGTGCAGGATATTGGTTTGTGTCATCCACAATGTCAATAACTTCAAAATCAGCATATGTTCTTAATCCGTTGACTTCTACAGGTAATTGGGTCAGTCTACTGACCGGTAGAACCTTCGACTGGTTTGCAAGCCTTAGATGAATAGGAGACCAGTCTAGTCATGACTTATTCATGCTCTCCCATGTTTGTCTTGTAAATATATTGACATCCTAGCCCAAATCTAATATGACATAGTCCATATCATATTCTCCTATTTGTGCAGTCATTTGGAGTTCTTCGTCTGTCTTCACTTTCCTCCCGATATGATTAACTCTTTTTTCAGGTCATGGGTCTTTTGTGGTTTCTTCTATGAGTGTCATCAATTTTGCGACATCATATTTATCATGGATTAGTGCTGAACAACTTTTAAAAAATTCTTTAAGCTTACTAACCTTTTTCAATGGTAGTTTCCTGATTAGTTGTTCAAATATTTCGGGCATAGCTCTAACTTATCTAGACTCTATATGTCGACGACTAATTGGGATCAACAAAGTCTTGTCGCACCTTCAAGAAGATTTTTTTCTCTTGTTGGACATCTAGCATATCTTTTTTTTGTACTGCAGGTCTCACCTGCCGTTGTCCTTCCTGTGTATTTTTGTATGCTCCCATCACAGCACCTCCTCTTGTGAATACAACAATGTGGCGTTATCTTGGTTCAACAGAAATCATTTGAACATTCAGATTGGGGTTCAAATTCGAATTCTAGACTAGGTTGGGGTTAATGATAGTTCTAGCCTGCCATTTCGAAATAAGCTGCGGAAACTGTTCGACAGTGTGATCAAATTATTTACAATATGCACATTTTTTTACAGGACTTTAACAATATCGGGAAAAATATATTGTCTGCCCACAATTAAAACATACGAGTTGGCCTCTTCCTCGACCAAATCCTCTTCCTGGTTGTCCTTGGCCTCTAAAATCCCCACCCCACCTTTGTGGAGGGTATTGTTGTTGTTGAGGATACTGATTCTGCTAGAATTGTGGTTAAGGATATTGTTGTTGTTGATATTGCAGGCTAATACTAAGGCTGCACACGTTCAGGTTGCATGTCATCATTTTTCATTAAGTAGGTATCCATCGTTTTTTCTTGTAGTAGCTGAAGTGCTCTGCAGTCTTTCTCATCATAACCTACTAATTTACAAAATTTGCAATACAAACTAGTGGGTGCACTTACAATATTCTATAAGTACAGACATTCCTCAGACTTGTGACCTCTACTCTAGCATATTCTACACCAAGGCAGTCCTTGGGATTTTAATGGGTTCGACGCACCTGCTACGACATAGTTCATCAGCACATGGTAGTTATCTTTACGGTGTCAATCTATTATGCATATTGTACACCATAGTTCCTCCTGAAGAGCAGCACCGTAAGATTGGCCAGCTGTGACTAAATTTTCATCATTCCTAAGCTAGTGTCTCCAACTGGAAAGGCTTCTAACTTCATTGCAATTTCAAGAGCCTCTTTCTGTGACATGAGTTTTTGTTGCATCAATGGAGTTCGGATATGTGGTAGCAAGGTGACATAAAACCATTCCTTATGTTGCACATCTGACATTTGGAAACTCACTTTGGCCATTAATGTCTTAAATCTTTGGTCAATGTCCCAAATAGATTCTATTGGTAGTTGCTTAATCTCTTTGATCTCAGTGATGCATTACGATTCGAACTTCAGCTTTTTGAATTCATCTATCAATCCCAAATGAATCTCCTTGAGTGTTTTTGAGACAATTCCTACTAGTACTATGGAAAACTTCATATACCAGTCCAACGCATGACCTCGTAGCGTCGTGATCATCAGTGCTTTCTTCATATTTTCATCCTGGATCTGGCATACAGTCCAGACAACATCACAAACAAACCAATGTTGTTCTGGGTCTTCCAACCCATTTCCATTGAATATTGGGAGCTTAATGTCAACTCCAACCATTGTATTGACTATTGTTGCATTGAATGCTGGTACAGTCCAAACAAAATTTGGACTAGACAGACTTCCTTGTCCACTATTTACAACGTTAGTACTACCCGTATTTATAGAAATACTTAGAGATAGGTCTCGCAATCTTAAATTTGGTACTATAAGTGAGTTGTATGCACGTTCTTCTTCTGGAGATTTAGTTGATTATTCTGACTCTTTGTCACCTTCTGAGATCGACTGATATTCTTCTTCTTCTTCATAAGAACCTTCATATAAGTATGATCCAAACTCGTAACCTTCTTCTTCTCACCCTGTGCTACAACTCCCTCATTCTAGTAGGGGTTTTTCATCTTTTGTCAAACTTGAATCTTCTTCCGCTTCTTAAAAAGCCTATCTCTAGTTCAGTTCCACTATCTCCTCGAAACATCTCACTCTAGGGTTCTACTGAGACATAGCCACCCTTTTTTATTCAGTCTAAAATCTGTAGAATGCCTTTTTCACATAGAATCAATTTTATCCACATCTTTAAAGATGACAGGTATCGGTTGCGTGGTCCTAAAAAAAATCTCTACCTCATTGTATGGGGTTATTGGGTCAACAACAAACTCAGTGATATGTCCTTCTAGGCTATTGTCTACCCAAAATCCATAGCCCTTGATATAGGGTTGTTTACTCTTTTCAGCCGCTCAATCAAGAAAGGACTTCACTCTTTCAGTTCTCCTCCTTGAAAATTCCTTTGTTGGGTTGCCAACTTAGACAACCACTCATCCAACACACTGGGAAACTCATAAAATAAAATATTGTAAATTTTTGAATAAATGTACCAGCCCAACAACTCTGTTGGGTTCCACCGGGATCCTTCACTTTCTTTTCATGCAAATTCTAGCTCTTTGGAGTCCACCCAGTCTTGTATTTCTAGTTTCATGGGATGCCACACAATATCCCTCACCACAACACTTTAGGTCCTGACAATAGAACCATTTGTTGGATTTCTTCCTCCTCTCTGTCCCTGAACCCAAGTTCAGTCCCTTCTCCTTAGCACAACAAATCCCATGATATCGGCCTATCAGAGTGGAGCTCAGTCGACAACACATGTTAAACCAAAAAATCCCTCAATAAGCTCTACATGACCTACACCACCTAAAGACATCTACATCCAACCCTCATTTGACCCCCACACCCTCAAAAAGGCTCAAAATATATGTAAAAGGGCTTAAAAACCCCTAAAAAGAGCCAAAATAGCTCTCAAAGGGGCTAAAACCTCCAAAAAGGGACTAAGCCCCCTCAAAGGAGGTTAAAACTCCCAAAGGAACTAAGAATTGGGAGAAGGGGCTAAATCCCCAACCAGGGGCTTAAAACCCTAAAAACTATTAATAAAAACTATAAATAGAGGTGTGGGGGTCACTCTCAAATCACTTCTCATCTCCCTATAGTTATGATTCTCATGTGAGTGCCTTGAGACCCTTTGCCTCTCAAGTTATTCACCCTCCCTCTCCTCCATTCCTCCACTGAGCCAAAGCTCCCCATCCATTGAGAGGTGCTCCCCCAAGCTAGCGCATGGTGGCCCATTTCAACCAGAGAAGGTATATTTCTGTTTTTTGTTCTTTCATGTTGTAGTTTTCTAATATTTTTTCTTGCAGGTTTATTGTTTAATATTTTGTTGAAGGTTTCCATGGACTCCTGGTAGCTATTTCTTTGTTTGCTAACCTTATCTGCAGGGTTTTATTTCCTTTTCTTTCTTTTCATTCCATTCTCACAGGAACCCTACCCTTCTATCCTATAGACAGAAGGGAGTTGTTCCTTCCTGTAGCAAGGGAGAAATCCCTACTACATATTTGGTGAACATACCAGGTCAATCCCACAGGATTCATGGATTTCATTTCTGTATTTCAGTTTTTATTTTTCCCTAGTTTAGTTTTCTTTCAAATCTAAATTAAATCTTTATTTTTATGCATTTTAATTCATAGTCGAGCCCCTTAAGGCCAAACCGAGCCCATTTGGTTACAGTACAGGTTACTATCGGTCAGTCCTGGATCAAGCTAAAAACTTTTCCATCTTTCAGACCAGGTCGCTCTTATCGGGCTAAAAGGTGCAACCAGGTCACTCATTCAGGACCGAAAGGTGTGACTTCATCCCATAAATCATATTGTTTCTGTTTGTTGTTTCTGAGCGACCCCCTCCCCTGATTTGGGAAAAATTTGGCGACCCCCTTGCCACATTTCCCCCGAAAGGAGCGATCTATCTCTCAGATTCAAATTTTTAAAGTTACAGGGACTGTCAGTTCGGCTCAGCCACCTCTATCCATCAATCTATGTTTATTTCATTTTAGTCTCTATTTATTTGATTGCAGCCTGTGTAAATCACTATTAAATCAAATGGTTAATGGTTTAAAGAATCTGATTAAAGCTTGAACTAAATTACTATAGATTAGATTTTTGTTTTTAATTAGAAATTGATATCTTGCCTAGCCCTTCCTCCTTTACCAAGTCATCACCCTTCAGGGTATTGTGGGATAAGATGAAGGATGAATCTTGTATAGTAATAGGCACTTCACCTCTCATTTTTCAAAACCACTAAAAACAGGTGACTTGGAAGGTAGAGGGGTTGGAGACCGTTGAGGGTTTCATGGCGTTCGTGTCCTCCTTGTTGACCGAACTTGCATCAAGAGAGTGACCTGAGGATCTATGGATGGGATTAGTCCCATTGTGTTGACAACCCAACACTCTTTCCTAGTTGAAGAGAAATACAAGTGTAAGGCAGTCACCTAGTCAGGCTACCACAGTTCAAATTCAGGTATGGCATGTATTCAAGTTTCTATTCACAATTTACTGCTATAATAAACAATTTATTCATGTTATAAGTTCTGCAATACAATCTCTATAGAGTATTCATAAACCATACAAGCATCCACTAAGTGTAACAGAAATATAAAAGACATGCACACAAACCATAGCACAGAAAACAACCAAACTCAGTTCATGACGCTGAGCTAGCCATTAAAATTTATAATTTACACTAATTTAAACACTTACAGTCTTTGAGGACATAAGTCCCTGACTTCCTTAACCATGGGAAGTACTTGGGATCAACCCAAAAACTCATTGTGAGGAGTACCATGAGAACCCCAAAGTAGTTGGAACCTAAGAGGAATTGCCAAGCGAAATGGGCAACGACCCCCACCGATTGACTAGCACTCTTGTGAGGACAAATCCAAGCATTGTCTCCTAGCAGTATTGGTGTCCGAGTGACCACCTAAAAGCCAATAGGAAGCCATTAAAACTGGGTTCCAAAACATCATTACCATATTTCACCACTTGACATACCAATCAGACACAATTAATCCCCCACGTTCTTCCTCACACCTGAGAGCCGATCCACCACAGTTTGGGTCCTTGAACCAACACCATCGAGACCATTCTAGACGACTCTCTACACCATCAGGAGGCCACATAGCCTCTGATTCAGACTCAGAATCATACCAATCTAAGCCAGACCTACATAATGCACTATCCAGCCCCATGGCTGGTGTAAACCTGAATCCATTTTTTGGCTTGGTGATTGGCAGCAGACCCATGTCCATATGCCACACCACCACCAACGCCCCTACTGGTGGTCCTAGCACGGTCATGCAAACCCTCATAAGTCAGCTACCTCCACCCATACTGACCAGTCAAATTGTCCCACCTATCATGCCTAGGGGCAGTGTCCCGTCCACTCACACTGTCCCACTTAGCATGCTTGGGGGTAGTGGCCCTTCCACCTACACTGTCCCACTTGGCATTCCTAGGGGAAATGGCCCTTCCACCTACACTTCCATGCCTATCATACATGGGGGCAGTGGCCCTTCCACTCACACAGTTCCATTTACCACACTTGGGGGCAGTGGCCCATCCACAACTGTGCCACAAGTACCCCTAGTAATGTAGGTGCATCATGTCCC
Source organism: Pseudotsuga menziesii (assembly GCA_001517045.1). Lineage (NCBI taxonomy): Eukaryota > Viridiplantae > Streptophyta > Pinopsida > Pinales > Pinaceae > Pseudotsuga > Pseudotsuga menziesii. The sequence continues at coordinate 311,017 of LPNX011003222.1, forward strand.
CACAAAACCCACCACCATTTCTGCCCCATCACAAATCAACCTTTGGTCAAACCTTCCTTTCATGGCATGCCTCAACCTACCTAACTTGGCTCGATTAACAAATGACCCTATCCACCATCAAACCTTTTGGCCTCCCATGTCAACCAAACTCCCCTCAAACATTCCCAAGTTTCAAGGGAAGGCAGGGGACTGCCCCCAAAACCATATCATGACGTTTCACCTATGGTTCTCATTAAACAGCATCGTAGATGGTTCAATCAGACTTAGACTGTTCCAACACACCCTCACAGGTGCTGCAACCAAGTGGTACATTGAGCTACCACAAGCCAAGTACCTGGATTTTAACTCCTTGGATTTCATGTTCCTGTAGTATTTCCAACTCCCCGTTAGATACGATGAAGGGGTGGAGATATTGCTATCTTGCTGCCATAATACTATGACCCACATAACCGACCACATCCATGAGTGGCAATGACGTCGTAGCTTGTACAAGATTCAACTTGATTACAGGATCTTCCCAGATTGGTTCCTAAAAACTTTGCTACCCCCTATAGCAAAGGATGTCGCATCCGAACGTCCCCAATCCGAAGAGGAGGCCATATTGAAATCCCATCTTGAAAACGCATAGTCTAGATACATTTACACTGTCATTCCAGACGCTCCTCGTGCAGGCACCTCCTACCAATATGCACCGGGGGCATCCCATGCCGCAGATGGCATCATAGGTTCTGTCTCCCACCAACCAAAGCACCGTCCGACACCACCTGCAATACCACCACAAACAAGCAACACTCACAGTGTTTCCTACCAAAACCAAACTCTGGAATATGCAAGAATGATGTCCCAGTCCGGAGCTATAACTTCTTATGCACAGCCTGCACCACCGCAGCAGTCCTAGGCATTAGCTTGGCCGACACAACAATATGTGGGACAAATGCCCACATTTGTGGCACCTGCACCCACCCAAGTCTACTTTGCACCACCGGCGCAAGCCGTTCAAGCCCCCGCCCCCACTCCGCCAACACCTTTAGGACAGGTGTTTGCACAACAAAACCTTCCTAACAAGCCAACCCCCAATAACTAATAAGGGCAAGACAGAAATAAGCGAGCCCAGAACCAAGGAAACAATAAACTGTAGGTAGGTGGTCAACAACCAAATTCTCCCAACAATGTCGGGGCAAACCAACTAGCCCAAAATCCTCAACAACCAAATTCACCTAGATGCAACGCTCCATTGTGCATAAATCAGCCATGCAATTTGTGTGAGTTCTATGGGCACTATACACATGAATGCCCCTTCATGGGTTGTGCCAAGCAAGCCATTCACAACAAGGTTCAGCATGCTACCAATACGGTAGCCCAAGCTCAACCCAACCCAGAATCACCAGGGCCCCCACCCATGGTCCTCCAAAACCCATTGGCAGTCCAAGGACTGGTAGAAACTACACCCACTCCCCAACCCAATCCAAAGTTAAACGCCCCAGGGGCACCTTCAATAGTAGAAACAGGTGTTCACCAACTGCTATCCATGACAACTAAAGAGGTCAATTTACGGACTAGATGAAATCAATATGGAACTAACACCGAACCCACTGACACATCGACGACATCTATGTCCAAAACAGCCAATGCACCTCTTCATCTACCTCCATTTCCTTCGCGCCCCCAATACGATAGGTTTCCAACAACGTCACGGATAGAGATGCTATAAGCTACAACATCGTGGATGATTTGGCCCAAACACCTACGACCATGTTCGCTCTTGAGGTACTCAAAACTTGCCCAAAATAGCAAAAAGCCTTACTAGCCACCCTTGGTGCTGTAGACCCCTTTGACTCCAAGTTGTTCACATTTGACACAGAGAATGGAGAACCATGGATGCCATCAACCATTGCCTTCCAAATCCCGGTGTCCATCCAAAATCTGGTCATGCACTGGTGCATAGTGTACGAGGGGGAATCCACGTGCGTTATGTCTACCCTAGTCTGGCAAAAGCTTGGATCCCTAATTCTGCAGCCATCATCTACTACTCTGTGGGCTTATGATGGCTACCACACTAAAGACCAAGCAATCCTCCCTCATGTCCCCATCACATTGGCCGGGAAAACAATACTAATTGACATAGATGTTGTCAATGCTCAGTTGGACTATAACCTTCTCCTGGGAAGAAGTTATATGTACGCCATGAGAGTCATACCATCAACTATTTTCCATCTCATGACATTCCCTCACGAAGGGAAAATCGTGATGGTTGACCAACTGACTTATTACGATCCACAAGAGCTAACAACACCCACCAACGTTATCCCAACAATCAACACCATTGATCTACAAGGGCTAACCACACTCGCCAATGTTATCCCTGCAGTCAACACCATGGTTGACAACATACCAGCCTCCCCATTATTGAATGTGGGCCCTGGGTTGTTTGCCGATACCACCATGAGGACTTCTTTTCCCTTAGTGTCACCACTGTCGACACCAAGTGAGACTACGGATTTGTGCATGCTCTCATCCAGCATTGTTGTGCCCAAACATCAACTGCAGCCGCAGTCCCAACCGCAACCACAACACCATCTGTAGCCGCAACAACATCAGCAACCGCAACATCACTAGCAGTCACAGCATCATTAGCAGCTGTAACATCATCCACAGCTGCAGCATTATGTGCAGCCGCCACCACAACCTCATCCCCACATGCAACCATCAGAGAGTTATATGGGCTCCTCCCCAATCCACACAATTCCCTTCCTCTTTCCCCCTCCTGGTGTCATGAGTAAGCCAGTAATGGCTACCTTAAAATTACCCAATTTCACATTGGGGATTCTCATGTGTTACCTTGACCACCTGCCCAACCACTAATTCCCCAGGTAGTATTAACCCCCATGCAACCCATTGCGGTTGAATCTCATCCTCCACTCAGACCGCAAAAACCAAACACCGCACCCACACCACCCCACCCAAAAAGGGCCAGGGAAAAAAATGCCAAAGATACCACTGAACCTTGACAAATCCCACCTTGTGCCATTTGTGAAGAACAGGGCCATCCAACCCAAAAATGCCCCGATATTCCCATAATCCGTGCGCATTTGGATGCCATGGATACAACGGAAAACCTCCCCGTGGTTGAACTCCCAAGCGGGCTGATAGTGAGAAATAAGTCATTGAGAACAAACCATGCTTGTGCCCTCTGCGGATTGTACGGACACTATTCTCACCATTGCTAGGAGTTGTCTGAGTTTTGAACAGCTTTAGCCAACCTTCGACAACATTCCCTTGAATATAAGATCACTCTAATCGAACAAATCCATCCCCCACCTCCTTCTTCAGACACCATGTCCATTTACATGATGTCCAGTTCTACAGACCCTCTTGTCTCCACCATCACCGACGGTCCATCAGACCTATCTCTTCGTTGCTTCCGCAACGATGAAGAGATACTTGAAGCCTTAACCACCCCAAAATACCCATGGGATGACATGCACTATCGCTCATTCTTCCTCCCCGAAGAACTTGTGTCACAGTCTGACAACTTTTTCCTTGGAAGCCAAAGATTTCATTCATGGGAAGGTCGACTGGCTCAAAAATCCCATTCTGGCACCAAATGCCTTCGAAGAAGAAAACATGGCCAACATATCACCAACCATCAAAATAAACATCTCAACCAATCCTTAGGTTGTTGAAGAAATCATGCTGGGGGCATCGTGCTCCCCGGAAGAAGTTGTTTCCTACAAAGCCCTCTTCCAAGAATTCTGTGACATATTTGCCTAGTCCTACACTGAAATGACCAGGTTGGATCCATCCATTGTGGAACACCACATCGACAGATGGCCCGATGTGGCCCCCGTCCACCAAAAGCAATGACCCATTCATCCCTCAAAAGATTTCACGATCAAATCCAAAATAGAGAAGCTGCGCACAGTCGAATTCATTTACCCCATTGCATACACCACTTGGGTTTCAAATCCTGTTCCCATGAATAATGAAAAAAAAGGCACCATCCACGTTTGCACGGAATTATGCAATTTAAATGGGGCTTTTCCCAAAGACAACTTCCCAACACCCTTCATCGATCATATTATCGATGCATGTGCCGGACATGGGGTCTTTTCCTTCATGGACGAATTTTTTGGATATAACCAAATCCAAATCCGGAAAGAAGATCGTTACAAGACTACATTCACAACCCCGTGGGGCACATTCTCCTATCGAGTAACGACCTTTGGTCTGAAGAATGTTGGAGCCACCTTCTAGTGTGCCATGACACACTGTTTCCATGGCCTCATCCACATCATGTTGATCTATCTTGACAACCTCATTGTGCGGTCACAGAAACAAGCACAACACATAGACCACTTGTGACAATCCTTCCTACGATGTCACAAGTACAAAATCCACTTAAATCCTTTCAAGTGTGTTTTTTGTGTCCCAATGGGCCGTCTCCTAAGGTTCATCATGTCACACAAAGGAATGACCGATGATCCCATGAAAGTCCAAACCACTTTCCCTCTAGCGTCACCTCTTTAAGTGACAACAGTCAAACTTGTAATATAGTCTTGTCCCTTTTTGTTTTACAATGTTTTTTGACCCCCATTTAGCGGTAGCACCATTAGCTGCTAGTTTAGAGTCACCCGAAGCCTGTTCGAGACACCCCTCACACCTTCGGGCTCAAATTTCTATCTTCTAATGAGACTATCGTCTCATGTTTAACAAGTAATTTTCGGGACCAGTTCCCAGAAGTTACCCCATTTTACGAGCCACGTCATTGTGATACAAGTGTCTTCGGACCTATACTTGCATCACACTTTCCTAACGCCACTGATGTGGGTTCCCGGGCCACCGCCCGGAAGGCGTGTCATTTCATTTCAACATATAGCTATCTAATCTGCCCACCACACCTTAAACGGGTTTTCGGACCATTGTTCGGAGGACGAATCATTTTCTTTGCATACATTCGGCACATAAATTCCTCCAAACTTGCACTCACATCACATGTAGTCAAGTTTGTCCACCACAACTCACACATGACTCTCCCAACCTCTATCTGAGAGCCACCTCGATTTGCGTGCCTCTGCCGCACCGACTCGTGTGCCTCTGCCGCGATCTACCTCGTGCATGTATCAGTATGTTTAAGAGCCACCTGCTCCATCAATACTGCATGGATGACCTTTGGACCACTGTCCACTGTACCGACATGGGGGCACCACCAGTGCCTTCTCGATCGGTTGACCATACTGGAGTTTCTTTTAAGCTCTTTTCTGACTCCTAAAAGAATGAAAAGATTGTTGAGCGCAACTGCTTCCTTTCCCGCTCGTTAAATTATAGGAAAGGTTGTCTACATCATCTTGTTTATCTCATTTTGCAGACTATGTAGACAATCAAATGAAAAGGACCACCTTGGCACATTCAAGCAAAGACCATTCCCCTCTGCATCCTTTTATGCTTTCTCAAGCAGAGGGGTCAAACTTTACGAAAAAGCTCACCATGGGTTGTCGTTAAGCTCTTTTCCATCCTTCTCATCAAGAAAATACTGCTGAGAAAACTTGGTTTCGTTCATGCTCGTAAAATTATCTGAATGACCGTACAGTTAGTATAGGTTTAACCTTTCTCGGCATGACTGGACTACCAATGGTAAAGAAGTCTCCCATCCCCTAAAGGATGGGTGATCTCTCCTGTGTATACTTTTATCCTTTTTTAGGCACAGGAGACTACCAACGAAAAAGAGCCCCCACTGGAGCCTTCTTCATGCTTTCAGAATCTCTAAAATTGAAAGCACCATTGATCATTTACTTTCTCTGGGTCGCCAAAAATCCACGAGATTGTACCACAACGGTGTCTTTAGACACCACCCCACAGATAACAGTTTGGCAGCATTCCCACTTTGGGTCGCCTTTGTTCAGAGTACTCTACGATGTGTCTTCCTTGGATCCCAGCAATAAAAAAAGTGTCTACCTCCCCCAAGTATTTCCCATCTGAAGTTACATTCTTGGTATTACAGCTATGATTCCTTTCCCATGAGTTAGTTTCATTTGCTACCTAGTCCTCCCTACCGTCCATTAGAGGAAATTTCAACTCAAAATGGACATTTTAACTTTAACTCAAATTCCATGTCATCATGTGTTACCCGATGAAATTGCTTTAAATTTGAAATACCGTAGAGGTCTTAAACACTTTTTTAATATAAATTTGGCGATAGGTATCATAAAAAAAACTACTTTTTTTGTTTGTATTTTCAACATATCTCCCGTGTTTTTACTCAAGTTTTGATCAAGAGAGCTCATTGGATGCGGAATTAAATTCTGCATCCAACGAGTACCCACTCGGCATACTTTTGACAGACCTTGCTACCCAAAAAAGAAGAAATACCTAAAAAACATGATGATGATGTCATCATCACATTTTTTCAGGTATTTCTTGCTTTTTGGGTAGCAGGGTCCATCAAAAGTATGCCGAGTGGGTACTTGTTGGATGTGGAATTTAATTCTGCATCCAATGAGCTCTCTCGATCGAAATTTGAGTAAAAACACGGGGAGATATGTCGAAAATACAAACAAAAAAATTAGTTTTTTTCTTTTCTTCCTTCAAAATTAATAAATATTATTTTATTATTTTAACTATTATTTTATTAATTTTTTTCAAGAGCCCATTTTGAGGTGAAATTTGAGTTGACTACACTCCCTCTGCCCCTGTTCAACTCTTTCCCTCCCCTCATTCAGTGGGTCAGTCCTCAGATTGTCTCACATCTTTCGGTTATCTCCCTCGTGCTTCTAGTCAAGGAAACACCATTGCCTTGACCAAGGGTAGGTATCCCTCTGTCGATGACAACACATGTATTCCAGAGGATATACCCAGAGATCCCTACATCATAGTTTCATTAACCTCATTGATGAGTTCCTTGGACCACTTGAGAGGAGTCCTTAGTGCCTCTCGGGATGGTTGTTTCTCACATGCTCGACTCCAACTACATCATTGCACCGTTGAGATTTGTACAGGGTATTGGTCCATGCCGCATTTGGTCAAAGACCCCAGATGTCACCTGACTCTAGTACATTGACGAGTCTATTTGAGGTATCCCAATAGGTTAATGTCCCTTGTCATTTTTGGGTTGGGTTGGAGACAGTATTCAGAAGCCCTAGCAGTGCTTCTATATAGATTTATGATTGATGCAACATATTTGTACCACAAAGACTCTGACTCTCCATTAGCAAATCCCTACAACTATGTACCATTCCAGATCCAGCAGGCTGTTAGTCATGAAGATATAACATTCCATGAGAATGCCATGGGTCCAATGTAGCAGTTCTTCAGATCAGTATTGTATTCAGCCTCTCATTGAGGCAACCACTATTGTAACACCAGTTGTACATGATCGTCTCTTGTTTTATAGAGCTTAGATCACATTATTTTTTTACATTGTTATGAGCATGGGGATTCCCATCTTGTCCATATACATGTCACACATTATTTGTATCTCACCCATTGATGGGAACCATATTAATACAAAAACCAAAAGCCACCATGCCCTAGCCCAAGAAGCACCACCTCTCCCCAGAAAATCCTATGATGTCCATCGGCCATACAATGAGCTCCTTCCCTCACACATCAGGGGAAAATATGTTAACCCAAAAAATACCTTAGTAAGCTCTACATGACGTACACCACCCAAAGACATCTAAGTACGACCGTCATTTGACACCCACACCCTCAAAAAGGCTCAAAAATATGCAAAAGGGCTTAAAAACCCCTAAAAGAGCCAAAATAGCTCTCATAGGGCCTAAATCCCCTCAAAGGAGCTTAAAACCACCAAAGGAGCTATGAATTGGGTGAAAGGAGCTAAAATTCCAAAAAGGGGCTAAAGCCCCAACCAGGGGCTTAAAACCCTAAAAATATTAAGAAAAAGTATAAATAGAGAGGTGGGGCTCACTCTCAAATCACTTCTCATCTCCCTATAGTTATGTTTCTCGTGTGAGTGCCTTGAGACCCTTTTCCTCTCAAGTCATTCACCCTCCCTCTCCTCCATTCCTCCATTGAGCCAAAGCTCCCCATCCATTGAGAGGTTCTCCCCCAAGCTAAGGCATGGTGGCCTATTTCAACCAGAGAAGGTATATTTCTATTTTTTTTCTTCCATGTTGTAGTTTTCTAACATTTTTTCTTGCAGGTTTATTGTTTAATACTTTGTTGCAGGTTTCCATGGGCTCCTGGTAGCTATTTCCTTGTTTGCTAGCCTTGTCTGTAGGGTTTTATTTCGTTTTCATTATATTCATTCCATTCTCACAGTAACCCTACCCTTCCTTCCTATAGACGGAAGGGAGCTGTTCCTGCCTATAGTAAGGGAGAAATCCCTACTACAGCACCTGTGACACAGATTTCATCTCACCTAATATATCTCAGTTTTATGGGTAAATTCCAGAATGACGTTTCTGCAATTTGTGCGGGAGGGAGTTTTAGTAACTTGGCTCTACGCCAAGGTTTCCAACGAAGATCAGGAAGGTGGGTTACTTGTATGCACAGTACTTCAACACCAATTTATGATCCAACCCTTCTTTATGCGATTTATGTAAACAAATAGTGAACATACATCATTATCATATTCATTAATAATGCAATAGTCATACATTTATCCATTTGCAACACAATAATAAACCAGACATTCAATGCAACATTCACAAATATATCTAAACTACTTCAACATTCACACATATACACATCATGTAACGTGGAAACCCATCCGGGAAAAAACCACAAGGTGCTTTTCATCAGGCATGAGGAAATGGATGCACCTTTTTTTTCTGCGCACAAAGATGCATACTATGTTCAAGATCTTCTCTTATATCTTTACAGAATTTTCCTCCCTCTCATGCTCTCTGATCTTCTCTCTTTCTCTTTCTACTCTACTCCTACTAGCAATGCACACACAGCCTAGATCGATCAACCTTCTCTACTTTTCTGCACACTCAGCTACGTAACCAATACTCTAATGCATTCAGCAATCCAGAGTCATTAACCAAAACTTCCTATCTCAAGTCTAGATCAAGCGTCTTTTCCACGAGTCTAGAGATTACTCAAAATGTTGTATCAGCTAATCCACTAAAACCAGTTAACCCATTTATAGCTTGGGTTCCTTATTTTATAGCCTCATTACAAACTCAATACAAATCCCATACATGCTTGTAAGAGACTCAATACCAACTCAATACAGACTCTGTCAGGCTCATTACAAACTCCTTTTCAATCATTATCTTAGTTGACTTGCTATATCCATCCAACAGCATGTCTTTCCTATTCTAGTAACACATAACAAAAGGCACTATCTTCCTAGATTAAAAATATGCCTTCATGCATGTGGCTTTCATCGGCTCCAACTGAGCTCATACCCACGATCGTTAAGGAATGTCTCTTTCTCAACATTATTCCTTACTATCATTTTATGGTCTTTACACTATCTGCACACTTGCTTCTGCTGATATTCCACCATGTCATCTTGTATCTTGTTCTGTCCTTCTATCATGGCTTACCTATCTAGCGCAGCTTCCTCATCTTGCAGCTTCTCTTTGTCTTCTTATTCTCTTTCCTTCTTCTGTCGCAACGTCCTTCCCTTTCCCTTGATGTTGCTTCCTTTATCGTAGCTCCATCCTCTTCTCCTTTACGCTCTTCTTCCATACTTAGGCATAATTTTACATGAATTATACCCTACTGTCCCGAGGCCCAACATGTGCTCTTCTTGTCTAAGGTACTTCTATCCCAATCTACATCTGTATAACCATACAGTCTGTATTCATGAACTCCACCATAGTATACTCTAAAGTCTATCATGCCTTTTAGGTACCTCCTCACACGCCTTGCAGCTATGAGGTGAACACATTTAGGTTTAACTAGATATTGACTTAGGGTGTTCACAACAAAGCATATATCTAGCCTAGTATTTGTCAGATAGATCAATGACCCAATAATCTATCTGTACTAAGTCAAATCCACTAACTATGACGATTCATCAGACAACAACTTCAGGTTAGTATCCATGGGTGTGGTCATGGATTTACAATCCAACATATCAAATCTCTTTAATATTTCCACATCATACTTTCCCTGGATGAGAAATATCCTTCTCGCCTTCGCCATACTTAAAAGCCTAGAAAATAGTGCATTAATCCATGATCTTTCATCTCAAATTCTTTAGCGATCTTCTTCTTGCATTCTACAATCTGTTTCGCATTTCCTGTCAGAAATAAGCCATCCACATACATCAATAATATGACAAGTTAATCCTCCATAACCTTAAAGTAAAGGTTAGAGTTGGGTTTACTTTTTGTAAAGTCCAATCTCGTCAAGAAGCTATCTATCCTTCTGTACAAAGCTCTAGGAGCTTGCTTCAGTCCATACAGATCCTTCTTCAACTTACATACATAAGTCCGTTTATCTTCGACTTCAAATCCTTGTGGTTGTTCAATGTATACTTCTTCCTCAATCACACCATTCAGGAAGGCTGTCTTTACATCCATATGGTGTAAACTCCACTTCACCATGAATGCAAGTGCCATGATGGTTCTAATGGAAGTGTACCTTGATACTAGCGCACATGTCTCTTCATAATCAATTCCCTCTTTCTGAGAGAATCCTCTAGCCACAAAACTTTGCATTTTTCAATACTTCCATTAGCTGCATGCTTTATCTTCTAGATACACTTGGAAGATACCACACTCTTGCCTTCTAGTTTGGAAACTATATCCCAAACATCATTCTTCATTATTGATTGGTATTCTTTCATCGTTGCTTCTACCCATTCTTTATTCTGTACAACTTCTTCATAATTGGTAGATTCTTGATCTACATGATCACACATCAAAGATACATAACTAGAGAAATGGCTTTAATCTCTTTCTTATTCTTGTGGAGCCTTCTGGAGCTGCATACTTCTTTGCTTATGGTATGATTTCTCTTACCCAAGCAGGTTTTCTCTTTCGTGATATATTCATAGTAGGAGGTTCTTGAGGTTCTAGCATACCATGGTCCTCTAAAGTTTCATTTTCAAGGGAGGGTTCAACTTCTATATTTTTGGGAGGTACATCTTCTTCATATACTTCTTCATGCTGGAACTTTCTAGATCTCTTGAGAGCTACTTCTTTGTAAAATGTTACATCCTTACTAATCTCCATGTGATGGAATCCTGGAATGCATATTCGAGAGGCTTTGGATACTTCACAGTATCCAACAAATATTCCCTTCTTTTTGGAAGGGTCCAACTTGGTTCTCTTTTCTTTTGGTTTGTGAATATATACTGGAAAACCAAATATCTTGGGATGGCTTACTTCAAGATTATTTCCTATGAATATTTCTTTAGGAGTCTTGAATCCAAGGGCACTATGAGATAATATATTTTGTACATAAATGGTTGTTCTTGCTGCTTCATCCCACAGATGCATAGGAAGATCTTGATCATGTATCATTATCTTCATTGCTTCCATAATGGTCCCGTTCTTTCTTTCTGCAACACCATTCTATTTATTATTGTAGGGAGTGGTTAGTTCCCTCTTGATTCCAAGTTCTTTACAAAAGGCTTCAAATTCTTTTGATGTGTATTCTCCACCATTGTCTGTTTTGAGTGTCTTGATTCTTCTTTCTGACTTATTCTCTATCAAGGCTTTGAATTCCTTGAATTTTCTGAATACTTCATCCTTTCTTTTCAAGATATATATCCAAGTCTTTCTTGAATAATCATCAATAAATGTAGCATAATATTCATAACCACTCAAAGATGTGGAGGGAATTGGACCACATACATATGAATGAGTTAATTCCAATGTAACTTTAGTCTTTGTTTCACTCTTCAAAAATGGATTCTTGATATTATTTCCTCTTGCACATCCTTTGCAAGTTCCTTCGTGATCTATCTTCAAATATGGTAAACATTTTACTACTTTTATCACATGGGGTAGTGCTTTGTAGTTGATGTGAGAAAGCCTCCTATTCCATAGTTCACTTGGGTTATTGATCTCATGAACAAGGGTTGTTTTCAAATATCCCTTGAGTTTATATAATCCACCTTCTTCTTCACCAATGACAACTACATCTTCATTTGATTTTCCTTTGGGCCACATATATACTTGTCTATCTATAAATGCAAACCTATATCCTTTCTTATCTAATGATGGGATAGAAAGTAAGTTCTTCTTCAAACCTGGTACATATAAGACTTCCTTCATCCTCATGGGAGTTCCAGATTCAAGCTTATAGCTTGATTCACCGATACCTTTGATAGGATATTGATAGTCATCTCCGAAAGACAATTTCTCAGAAGACTTATTTTCTTCAAGTTTTGACAAGGTTTTCTTCCGTCCTATCATGTGCTTTGAAGCACCACTATAAATAAGCCATGTGTCTTCTCCAAGTGTGATAGACCTAGAGAGTGCAGAGAATAATACATACTCTCCTACATCTTCTTCTTTTTCTTGTTTTCTTTGAGGTCCTTCTTCCTCTTCTTCTTCATCTTCAACTAGGTGCGCATGATGTCTTTTATTGTTCCTCTTGTATTCTTGTTTTTTCAATGGGCAATTTCTGGCAAGGTGTCCTATCTTGTGACAATTGAAACTTTCAAAACTAGATTAGTATTTCCTTTTATTGTTTCCTCTTGTCCTTTGGAACCTCTTGTGAGGTTGGGACTCCTTGTTGCTTTCATTATTGAATTTAGATTGACTTCATCCTCTTTTAGTATGGGTGACTAGGGCTTGACCAACTTATTTAAGTAAATCTTCTCTATTGGCTACTCTAGCCTCCTCTTGGATGCAGTCTTCCCATACAATGTCAAACTTCATGCTTTCCTCTCTAGCACACATAGTCTGGATGAAAGAATACAAGGTCTGTGAGACCATTGAGAGCAGTCATTACTAGTTCATCTTCATCAATCGATTCTCCAATGGCTTCTAGTTGCTCCTTGAACTTGAAAACCCTTGTGAAGTAGTCTTGAATGGATTCTCCTTTTCTCATCTTGGTACTTTTCAATTTAGCTCTCAAATTCATCTTTATGTTGATGTTCCTTCATTAATACATTCTGGATAGGGAATCATGCATTTCCATAGGAGTCTCTTTGGATGACAGTTGAGGAATCCAATGATCTTTGATAGAATCAACAATGATCCTCATAGCCCTAATTAGGTCCTTCTTGTGCTTCTCCTTAGCTTATTCTTCTTCTGGTTCTGCAACTTCTCCTTTGATGTATTTATCAAGATCATTATCTCTAATAATGAGGTCAATCCTATATTTCCATGCTCAGAAGTTCTCTATTCCTTCTAGCTTGTCCTCAAGCTTAGTGCTTGGGGTCATCTTATCCACGAGGTCACTAAAAAATGAAATTTCTCAAAATGCAAACATGAACTTACCAGGAGATGCGCTTGAATGAGGTGAGTTGATTGGTACACTTAATTTCTAGAGATTCCAAGTCTTCACCTTTCAAAATTTACTTGCAATATTCTGATGTGCAGTTTTTGTAGTTTTTTGGTTCTGTGGTTTTCTACAGTTTTTTCGTTCAAAGACAAACTAAGGTTTGGCTTTCCTGGAGACCTACCCACTCAAAAATTTCAATCCATGAATCAATAGATGCGCTCTATGGAGGAACAACTTTCTATGCAGTCACATCTTCAAAATTCAAATTTTGAGAGAAACCCTAATTTCTTGCCAGAGGGAGAGAAGAGAGAATTTCACGTTGTGAAAGTTGTTCTATTCAAACTAGCTCTGATACCATGTTAAGATTCCATATTCTTAGCTAGATATCATTAGTATTCAATTCAATTTCAAAACAATAGCATATGTAGGATCACTAAAAGAAACACAATCACAAGATAGACACAAATTTATCCTAGGAAACTCTCAAGGGGAAGAAAACCGAACAAAACTTCCTCTATATAGATGTGTCAAAAGTACAAAGATAAAACCCCAAACATGTGCTCTTCCTCCTTGCATTGTATGTCTCTCTCTCTCTCCTATGCACTATACACAAGTGAGTGTGTGTGTTCAAATGAGTAACACACCTCCTATATTTATACTCTTTCTTTCACTTGACTTTTTCCCTAACGAGTCAACCCTAACAAACTTACTGGGCCAGCTTCACCTAGGAAGTCACAAAGCAATATTATATTATATTCATGAGGGTTCTATTGACCCGAATTACAATGGAGGTTTTACCTCATGAATCTATGATGACTAAATACAATAGTAAGATCCCGACGGAGGAATAAAACACCTCCCATAGGTTACATCAATAAAATACATTTAGAATATTCTTTGAAGTTACAATATTTCAACAAAAGTAACTTCTACCTCACTTGTGAGTATAAAAAAAAATTCATTTGTGAATATAGGTTCTTCAAGCTTTATCAATAGTTAATGTAGATTCTTCCTCAATTGTGTTCATATAGATTCCTGAAGATTTCTCAACTCTAGATATATAGATACTTCCTCAATTGTGAATATAAGTTATTCAACCTTGCTTTTAACTTAACTATGGAGATAGATTCTTCATCAAACTTGAATATATATTTTTCAACCTTGCTCAATATAAATTCTTCAACATTGCTTTTGATTATGGATATAGATTCTTCATCAAACCTGAATATACATTCTTCAATACTGCTCAATTTTGAACGCAATATCCTCTTCAATTGTGAACATAGATTATTGTGAATGTAGAATCTTCTTCAATTATGAAAATAGATTCTTTAAGCTTGCATAAATTGTTTTTAAAACTCTTCATTTGCGCGGGTATGTTTGCATTATTGTTGGGGAGACAATACATAGAGTATTGAGGGATAAAATAGGTAGATTATGCATATTGTTTGTAAAATTATGTAGAGCCAAAATGCGAGAGTGTTATGCTTTTACAAAATGCTCTAGCATTTGTAAGTCCATAATGCTCGCGTGTTCCTTCTTTAATTAAAAAAATTCCCTTGCATTTAATATGTTTGGTGCACAACTAGGTAATGCTACGGGGTTGTATTCACAATAAACATTGTAGCGTTATGGATATCTACATACAAAACATTTCCTTGAAACCTTATTTAATATTTCCTTACCAATATAATATTTTCGTTATTTCTCTATCCCTCCTTAACTTCAAGGGTTTTGTCCTTCATGTTGTATGGGTTAGGAGGTTAACTAAGGATTTGGGATAGGGGGTTAAGGGATTAAAGTTAAAGGGATAAATGGGTTTAGGTGTTTAATGGTTCTAGGGTTAGAGGGATAAGGAGCTAAGAGGTTACGGGATTTACTATGTAAGGAAGGGGTTAAGGGGTTAATTAAGGGGTTAGAGTATTTAGGATTTATGATATTTAGGGGTTAGATATTAAGGGTATATGAGTTAATGATTTAGGAGTTCGAGGTTAAGAGATAATAAGTGATTAAATTGAGTTAAGAGGACTGGGTTTAAGGAGATAGGGGCTTTAGTTGTTAAGGGATTTAGGGCTTGGGTGTTAGGGTATTGGTGTTTCATAGGTTAAGTGTTAAGTTCTAAGGTATTATGAGTTAAGTGGTTTAGGGGTGAGGGGGTAAAATCAGGTTTAGTGGTTAGTGTTTGAAGCATTAGAGGTAAACATGTAAAGGAGTCAAGGGGCTTATGGGTTAACGCATTTAGTCCTTAAAAGAGATTTAGGCCTCCAGATTTACGGGGTTATGGTTTTAGAGGTTAGACATTAAGGGATTAAGTGTTTGTCAATAAATAAGGCTTAGGTGTTAGGTGTTAAGTGCTTAGATATAAAGGGGATTAGGGGTTAGGGGCTTTAGGGGTTAAGGAATTGAGGAAAACAATGTTAGGGGATCAGGGTTTAAGAGGTTAAGAGTTAAGGGTGAAGTGTTCAAGTGTTAAGTGATTTTAAGGGATTAAGGGCTTAGTATTTAAGGCTATAAGGGTTAGGGGATTGGTGGTTATTTCAGAGGTAAGGCCCTTAGGGATTAGCATATTTTCACGCTAAGGGATTTAGGGCTCTAGGGTTAGGATGCTAGGGTTGATTTGCTTAAGAGTTGATGTCAAGGGGTTAAAGGATTAAAGTCTTGGGGGTTAAGGGATTAATGGCTTTTAGGAGATGAGTGATTAGTGGTTTCTAAGGATTTGTGGGTTTCAGGTATAGAGATTATGGTTTAGGGGTTTTAGGGTTAGGGGGTTTACTAGGACTTAGGGGTGAGAGGTTAGGAGTTTATACATAAAGGAATAAAGTGGTTAACATGATTACATATCTATGGTTTAGGGAGTTAAACATATAGGGGGTTAGGGTGTTTTATGTTAGGAACATGTGTCAACCCTTCTCTTTACTTTGTTAGTATATTTGTGTTCAATGCATATGCTTTGTAATTCATCCCATAGGTATATTGTATTATCAAGCATTCATGGGGAGTAATGGTTGTTTAGATTAGACATAGTATATAAGTAAGTGTTGAGCTTGCTTAAAAGAGGTTTCCCCCTTAAAGTGGCTAGGCACATAAAAGTGTAAGTGGAAGAAACAATATTGATATATCTTATAGTTTTTTATTTTAAAATATTGAAAAAAAAAGTTATATGTATTTTAATTTAATATTCCAATTTAATACATAATCATCCAAATTGATAAATCCGTTATGCCTATGAATATTTGTATATCCTAGTAGTAATATAGAATAAGATTATGTATATAGGTTATCATCTATCATATTATCATATTATTGTGAAGCACTTAATTGAGATTATATATTGGTTATCCTCTATCATATTATTATGAGGCGGTTAATTAATCTCATGACCACTAAATTCCACAAAATCCATCTTATATAAATAAATGAATATATCATATTATTATGAGGCCGTTAATTGATCACATGACCACGAAATTCCACAAAATTTACATTATATTAATACATGAATATAATTGAATTGAATGGTAAGTATATAAAATGCAGGTTCTCCATGGCCGACATGTTCATCTATTTGTCTTAATTATAAATAAGCATTCACTCTCACAAGAATTTCTTACTGGACCTCTCGTTCGAAGTCGTGCACGCCTCAAGCATGCTATTTATCTCCTGTACTTCTACTTTTTAATTCTAAATGAAAATGACTTCGATATGTTTACATGATTTATGTGGCCTAAAATCATCCAAGGGTTTTCTTTCTACGCCTTTCTCGATCGTGAGATCTCTGGTAATGCGTGTGGAAATCAATTATCCAAACGTAGATATGCCATTCATGTTTCCCGCTACAGAAAACGTGAAAGACTTGTCCATATGGAAACCAATAATTTGTTACATGACCTATTTTCCGCGTCTCACTACAAAAACAAGAACACTCAGTTCAGAAAATGGCACTATGGCTAACGTCAATTTTTGCGTCTTTCATTTACCCACCCAGTCTACTTTATCTATCACATAACTTTTTCTCTGCACGTCATTATGCACATATCTTCGTTTTGGTTTGTTCACTTATTTACTTTACTTACTCATCATCCACTGCTTTATTATTTTTAATGATGAAGAAAGTGTCTCTCGATTACGCAGAAAATCGAAAGTGATACGGATGGATTTGTAAATCCTGACCATAGTTAGTTATGCCATAACTTTGGATTAGCAGATCATGGTCACTTGTGTTTTCTTCACCTATAAATATGAGTGCAGATGATGTGGATTATGAAATCTCCCATCCCTGGAAGATAATTACTTGCGAGTGCTTATAATAGTGGAGAAGCTCCGGCCCTTACTCTGCCTTCGTAGTTGTTGGTAGGATAGGGAAGGGTGTTTTCGAGGTTGTTGCAAATCTGATTTAATTTGATTATCAATGGAGAAGATAATTGAGAAATCAAAACCCTATGTAGCCATGATATCCCTGCAGTTTGGATATGCAGGCATGAATATTATCACTAAAGTCTCTCTTAATAGAGGGATGAACCACTTTGTGCTTGTAGTGTACAGGCACGCCGCTGCTACGGTTGTCCTTGCTCCTTTTGCCTTCTTCCTTGAAAGGTAAAGCAATTTTATTTATGACATGATGCTTCCTCTTGCAACTTCTGCTTAAAATTCTGCACTGAGTGTGTGGTTAATGAACTCTGGTGTTAACTATGTTATAATGTATTGCAGGAAAGTGCGACCCAAACTCACTTTTTACATTTTCTGTCAAATCTTTGTACTGGGTTTGCTAGGGTATGTATTATTTCATGCCTCTGCTCGTCTTTACATCAATTGCTCCGTTCCATATGAAAATTGTTGGTGAGTATTTAGAATTATAAATATGGAATATTCTCATGAATGCATATTTGCAGGCCTGTAATCGACCAGAACTTCTACTACCTGGGTTTGAAATTAACATCTCCAACATATGCGTGTGCATTGAGTAATGTTCTCCCGGCTATGACTTTCGTGTTGGCTCTGGTCTTCAGGTAATCAAACAACATTGTTCCCCCCAAATCATATATTCTAGGCCCCGAGGGAACACATGCTCTCACCAATTTTCATCAAATTTTTTTATAGTCTTGTTGAGAAATCCGTTTTTGTATAGGATGGAGAGCGTGAACATAAAAAAGGTGCGCAGTCAAGCGAAGATAGTGGGAACAATCGTGTGCGTAGGGGGAGCAATGCTGATGACGTTATACAAAGGTCCTATTGTTCACATGCCTTGGTCTCCACAACAAATCCAGACATCTTCTAGTGGAACGTCAGCAGCAGCAGCTGTGACTGACAATAAGGAATGGATCATAGGTTCCCTTCTTATAGTTGCGGCAACACTTGCTTGGTCCAGCTTGTTTATTCTCCAGGTGATTATTTATCTTTGAAATATTTGTCCGTCAATATATAAATATAATGATCAAACATTTTGAAAGTAACGATTTTGAATGTGCAGGCTGCAGTGCTCAAGAAATATTCTGCTCAACTATCCCTTGCCACCTTAATATGTTTTCTGGGAACATTACAGGCAACCGTTATCAGCTTAGCTGTCGTACGTGATCCCTCCCAGTGGGCGTTAGGATGGGACATCAACCTTCTCACTGCAGTCTACTCTGTAAGTTTGGCTCTGGCTCTTTTTTCTTTTCTTGATTAGGGATGTAGCTGAAATGTTTTCTTCTGGATTAAATTCAAGATTTGGAGATTGGAATATGAAGGTAGATTACAGAGTACAGAAATTAATGGTGTTTATTGCAGGGAGTGGTGGCGTCGGCAATTGCATATTACGTACAAGGCTTATGCATGCGCGTAAAAGGACCTGTATTTGCAACAGCATTCAGTCCGTTGATGATGATAATAGTGGCAATTATGGGGTCTGTAATTCTCTCTGAGAACATTTTTTTGGGCAGGTTCGTTTCCGAATCCTTTTTCAACCCATCAAATTGAAGTAGAGGTCAATAGTGTTAGCAAGTAGGATGATTCAAGGCGCTAACTGGACTTCTTAACTGAATACACAGTGTGTTGGGAGGAGTTCTTAT
Source organism: Pseudotsuga menziesii (assembly GCA_001517045.1). Lineage (NCBI taxonomy): Eukaryota > Viridiplantae > Streptophyta > Pinopsida > Pinales > Pinaceae > Pseudotsuga > Pseudotsuga menziesii. Next base: position 330,441 of record LPNX011003222.1, read on the forward strand.
TGCAATAGGGCTATACGCTGTTCTGTGGGGAAAGGTGAAGGATAGCAAAATCTCAACGGATAAAAATTTCTTGGAAGTGCTTTCCAATTCTCAAGTAATGCTCCCTCAAAATCAAAATAAGGTGGATGACATAGAAGCTGCCTCCAACAACGTAATGTGTAAGGGACCTGAAGCTCATCAAATCAATAATGGAGATATGACCATTTCTATCACTGAAAACAACAATCCAAAAATGTAAGCAACATCGCTTATAATTTGCGTTGTTCGAAATGAGCAATCGGAGAGAAGGGGAGTTCCCGTGTCCTCACCCGCGTCCATCGAATTCCAACAACCGGTTTTGACAATGTTAAACATGATAAACGTTTCTTTCATCCATTCTTGGAATTGTAGGTGTTACATTTTATTAGTGTATTTTCTTTTTAGGTTATACCTCTCAGATTGGTGATTCAATATTACAGTTTTCATCGTTGTCTGAGACGAGAAAGAGATGTCTACCAAGTCTATGAAGGCTGTGATGTAATTAAATGAAATATAAGCTTGTCGAGAAATCTATCGCCGTTTAGAAATGAAGTGTCAAGCTTTTTGGTTTAGCATATGGAAATCGAATAAAATAAGGATTCCGTGTACTTGTTAGTATTCCTTCCATCTGCAACAATCAAAATGCACAATGCATTCTGTACCAAACATGATTAATGGTTACAGTATGTTATCCAACTTGTCTAACTTGGCCCTGTGGCGAAGAAGCTTTCCAACGAATAAATATATCAAGATGGATGTGGCTAAGCAGATGCGCCCACGTTAACGAGACTGCTGGAGGTATTTTCATGAATAAAATATTGATTTCTTTTTAATGAAGTCGCCCACGTTAAAGAGCTCGCTGGAGGTACTTTCATGAATATAAAATATTGATTTATTTTCAAAGAGTAAGCTTTTTTAATGTAATTTTCTATAAAATTTTGATTTCTTTTAGAGAAGTAAAATTTTGTTTAGCATGTGGATCTTCCATAGTCATAAAATTGATAAAATTGTGTTATAAGAAGTGAAAAGAAAATTCTTATAGTTCTTTTCTTAAACTAAAATTTAGATCAACATTGATTAACATAAAAAGTTCAATTAGATTTTGATTCCCATATACTCTTTCGAGTTAACATATTTTAATCCAATCAATATATAAGAATGGTTGTGACAGTGAGATGGAAAGGAAGTGTATTGGTTTAATTCAACACTTCATTGAGCCTAGAGACGCATGTAACGTTTATAACATGTCCGCAAAAAATAATAGTGATAGTGAATATTATGGGAGAGATCTTGTAACATGATGTGACGTTAGTAACGTTTGTAACATGTCCTCAAAATATAATAGTGATAGTGAATATTATGGGAGAGATTTGTAACACAAAATAAAAAAAATATCTAATAAAAAATAAATTTTCTAATAGGCCAAAATAAATGTTGGCCACAAAAACAATCTAATATGGGGGAGATGTTGTAATCTTCCTACCTAACAAAACAATAAAAAAGTAAAAATTTAATTATCCTTAAACAAATATGTGGGTCAAGAAAAAACACAAAATTGAATGTGGGTCAAAAAAATGTTGGCCTTGCACATGGTTTTTAAATCATGTGCAAGGCATTCTAAACAACCCATGGTTTTATTGTACATGGTTTAGAAGGCTTTGCACATGGTTTTTAAACCATGTGCAAGGCCTCCTAAACAACACATCATTTTAACAGACATGGTTTAGGAGGGCCTTGCAAATGGTTTTAAGACCATGTGAAAGGCCTCCTAAACAACCCATGATTGTAGGAGGGCCTTGCATATGGTTTTAAAACCATGTGTGGGGAAATTATGCAATGTTCATTCCTAACAAAATTAAAAATAATAAAAAATATTATGTGTCCACCATAAATAATATTAAATATTAATAACAATAAAATTATATGTGCACGATGTGTATTTTGGTTTGAATCAAATCAATGGATACCTAAGAAGAGGTTTGCACCTCGAGAGATTTGATCCATCTCGGCGCTTGATAGAGCCTAGGATTTGGATTTACACTAGTTTAAAAAATTACAAATTGAAGGTTATATTTAGCTTGTACTAGTATATGATTTATACATATTAGAATGGTTGTAATAATTTTGAAAAAGGAGAGGAAGTGCATTATTTAATTAATACTTCATTATAAATAACTAGTAAAGAAGGTGTAACATCCCCTCAGAGTAAGTAAAAAAGAAAGATAAAATTTGTTATAGGCTTATAAAATAAATCCCCATGTCGTTGCTGTTTTTAAAATCGGTTGTATCCTTGAGAGTTTTTTGTGGTAGAACGTGTAAATCGTTATCTTGGAGTTGTTAGGTGAAAGGATCTCAATAGGAAGAATCCTAGGAGGACTGCGAAAAGTGGCAGTGGATCCTTGCCACTTGTTTCCTCGACAACCAACGGAGGCAAATACTTATTAGTGGGTAAGAGGGTTTGAAGGGGGAGAAAATATGGCGGGTAGCTCCTGCCTTATGACTTCACGCATGATATATGGGGAGCTTTGGTGTTTGGTATTAATAACAGGACACCCTGTTATTGAATCCGAAAACAAAATAAGCTTAATAAACCAATATGGAATGGAATTTGCCGGTGGCTTATCTCTGCGTTTTTTGAGAGAACTTTAGGCCATCTTGGATCTTGCCCAAAATCTGCGATTCTAAAGGAATACAGATCCATCTGAACTTGTTAACATTTTCTAGTCGTTGTTCCAAAATCAGCGTTTGATTTAGGTTAAATGTCCACAGTTCCAAACAATAATCATGTTTTCTCAAATTTATGGGTTGTGAAGATTTGTCTTACTTCTTTTCACATGGGTAGAAAATACGGTTCTATAATACATTTTCTTCATTGGCGAATATAGCTAAGGGATCGCCCCTCCATATATGGTTGTATAAGGCACCAGATCTACCATTTATGTTTTTCAATAGGATCCAAGAACTCGTTACCAGCACCTGTGGGCTTTGCACCAAGCGATTCACAATCTTCGAATATTTTGGTCTCAATGCTAATAGATCCATCCGATCTACCATAGAAGATTTAGGATTTAAGGAGGCTGTCTATCACAGAGTCTTCACATGATGTGTATGGGCTCGTCAACACAACCTTCTTCCTCACGCAATGTTTCAGCATTTTTTTATCCTTGCAGCGAGGGTTTTAGGGCAGCGTCTTGCATTTCTTTTCTTTATATATATGAATAATGTAGATATAGCTGCCGTCTACTTCATATGGATAAATCATGCTGAGCCAATGCAAAGCCTTATAATTATTTCTAAGATCTCAGTAGTATTAATAGCTATGAGTTTATATATAAGCTTCAATATAAGTAATGTAAACCAAAGCCGCTAATAACTAAGTTTACCCAACCACTAAAGACTCGAGTACCATTGGTCTAAGTATTATGGAATATCTTGTACTAAGTATTATGGAATATCTTGTAGGAAAATGATTATAGTCATTAAAGCAGGTAAAGGTATATTAATAGGTTATTGTGGATATACTTTTGAATATAGTTATATATAACTATATTAGTGTGAATATAGTCAATTAAAGTATGGTATATCAATAAGTTATTGTGGATATATTTTTGAATATAGTTATATATCACTATGCTTATATCTTGTGATGAGAGTGATTATAATTATTAAAGTATGTAAAGCTATATTAATAGGTTATTGTGGATATAATTTTGAATATAGTTATATATCATTATGTTTATATCTTGTGATGAGAGTGATTATAGTCATTAAAGTATGTAAAGGTATATTAATAGGTTATTGTGGATATATTTTTTAATATAGTTATATATAACTATGTTAGTGTGAATATATATTGTAATCAGAGTGAATATAGTCATTAAAGTATGGTATATCAATATGTTATTGTGAATATATTTTTGAATGTAGTTATATATCACAATGGATATATCTTGTAATGCAAGTGAATATGATTATTAAAATATGCAAAGTATATCACTATATTAGTATGGATGTATTTTGTATTGTAGCCTACGTTGATTATATCTATAGAGAATGCATGGATGCTTGTACTTTTAAATAAACTAGCGTAGATCCAAATCCTAGGCTCTATCGGATCAAATCTCTCGACGTGCAAACCTCTTCTTAGGTATCCATTGATTTGATTCAAACCAAAATACACATCTTTTTATTTAAGGTGCACATATAATTTTATTGTTATTAATATTTAATATTATTTTTTATTTTGTTAGGAATGAACATTGCATCATTTCCCCACACATGGTTTTAAAACCATATGCAAGGCCCTCTAAACGATGTACAATAAAACCATGGGTTGTTTAGAATGCCTTGCACATGGTTTTAAAACCATGTGCAAGGCCAACATTTTTTTGCGAATAATTCAATTTTGTGTTTTTTCTTGACCAGCATATTTTTTTTACGGATAATTAAATTTTTACTTTTTTATTGTTTTGTTAGGTAGGAAGATTACAACAGCTCCCCCATATTAGATTGTTTTTGTGGCCAACATTTATTTTGGCCTGTTAGAAAACTTATTTTTTATTAGATATTATTTTTTATTTTGTGTTACAAAATCTCTCCCATAATATTCACTATCACTATTATTTTTTGAGGACATGTTACAAATGTTACTAACGTCACATCATGTTACAAGATCTCTGCCATAATATTCACTATCACTATTGTTTTTTTCCGACATGTTATAAACGTTACATCACGTTACAAGATCTCCCCTATACTGGGTTGTAGAGCGCCTCTCGATGCAATCATTGTTTACGCTTACGAATTTATGTTTATAGATTTTGGATCTCATTGTTGTTTGGTAAAGGATATTTGCTTACGCTTATGAATTTATGTTTATAGATTTTGGATCTCATTGTTATTGAGGAAAGGATATTTGCTACGACTTATAGATATATAATGAGTATAAATTATGATCTCATAGTTGATGGGTGTTAGAACTATGCATGTGATTTACTAAATCTAGACTGTGTATTCTAATAGTTTCCAAGATTATTGGTTGGACTTAGAATTACTTTTGGAATATGTTTATGTGAAAAGGTTTTCTATTTAAATGGAAAAACCTTACAAAGAAGGAAAATAGTAATTGGCGAGTATTCTTAGATTCGCACTGGATGTGCCACTAAATTGTAAATATTTTCTTGATAAAATAATAATAAGACTAACAAGCTTTGGTGGAAGTAGCCTCTTCAATGGGGTGAACCAGGTACATGATGTCTCTATTGTTGTTCTATGTTTTATATTTGTATATACTCATTCATGATGGTATTTGATGTATGGATGATGCACAATAAATGCTTATGATATATGATCTTTATTAGTACAATAGTCTATGAAAAACAGTCGTAAGCATACACTTAAAGGTATATATTTCATGGAGAAATGTTATTTGGATAGTTAAAGGATTCAATACTTTTTGTTTAAACATTTTGATTTTAATATCTTGATTTATAGGTAATTAAGAATTTGTAAGATCTTGCTACCATGAAATTATATTAAGGTAAATGAAGTAAAATAATGAGAACTTGTGATGTTAGTCTTCTCTATTTACAATTATGTGATTTCACATTTTAAAGAGACTAACATGGTTGACTTGTTGGGTATAATAAATGCAAAAAACCCCACCCATTATCTCAGATTTTTACATTAAGTCAATATTAAGTATGTTACAGAAGAGAATTACATAATATTTAATTGTGTGATTTATACATATTAAAATGGTTGCAATAATTTTTAAAAGGACAAGAAGTGCATTGTTTAATCTAACACTTCATTATAAATAACTAATAAATAAGGGAATTACAGAATATTTAATTTGTATAATTAGTACATAATTTTTTTAATATAAATTTTAAAAATATATTATGTAAATATTAAAATAATTTTGCATCTTGTTACCAATTATACATCTTGTTACGAAGATAATTTTAAGTAATAATAGTCCACGATTGAAAAAAATCACATAATAAAGTTTTTAATTAAATCATTCCTTCAAATATCGCTAGGGAAATTACAATCTGAAATGCCTACCTTTAAGGCACACACATAGGCCATAAAAGCATCTTGAAACGAAGAATACCTCAAAGTGGAATCATCTTGAAACGGAGAAGAACTTAAAATGGAATAAATGTCCGAGCCGTCCTTATCCATGAATTCTTTGAGGATTCATTTAAAGGATCACATCTTTAACGGTAATTGTTTAGAAAGGTATTTATAATTATTTGAGTATTCCATTTAAAGTATCACATCAGATATTTAAGGGTAATTTTTTTACAAAGTATTTATAATCTATTAGATAAGTGAATTTGTATTTATAGAAATTATTATATTTTGTAATTATATTTATAAAAAACATGAAATTTTTTTCTTAAAGTGTAACAATTTTGGTAATTTTTTTTAATTCTTAAATTTGCAACTATAAAGTGTTCAAATATATATAAATAAAACAAAAATAGTTGAGAGTGTTTTTATTATATATATAAAAAAGAGTTTACAACAAACATATGTGGATGTTCCCAAAATTGGACAAAATCAATAAGTCCTTTTCCTCGTTTCCTATCTTGAAAATCTCATAAAAAAACCTAAATGATGGAAGCTATACCTCCTTACAAAGTGTCCAAGCAATAATAAGCATAAATACATTTTACAAACCAAATGGGCTAAGGAATCCAAAAAAATTCAACGATGTCATTGTCCTTCTCTAAAACTCCGCATCTCAAGTCGACCCCACATGAAGGAAGGAGATTGATTTAAATTCCTTACGAAGATATAAGAGGAGGTGATGGATCTTTTAGGTTGGGCTCTTTCGATTTATAGTAATCCTTATTGTTTCTCTAATGACAATTAAAGATCTCCAATGACACTTATCTGTTCAATCTCGGGATCTCTGGCCAGTTCCAACCCTTTAATTAGAGCAACCCATTCCGCTCCATTGTTCCTTGCTCTCCCAATGCCCCAGGCATATTCTTTTTTCTTGTTCCCCATGTGGTCATAGATAACTCCACCTACGCTTGCCAACCCTGGGCTGTCTTTAGAGGCACCATCAAAAAACAAAGAACTTGTTCCTATCTTAGCCCACCAGCTTTGGAACTCTTCATTACTCATCCTAATATGCCAGCTTGGAGGATTTCGCTTCTTTATGTTTGACCAAAAGCTAGTAAAGGGATGCCCAAGATGGTCAACAATCGATGCTCTTTCTTCAGTAGATAAACGTTCCTTGTTTGTGTTTTTCATTCTTCTCGTGGATAAAGAGTCCACCCAAAGTGCTTTTGCCGAGGCGGAGAATTTCTTAGTGCTTGCGTTTACTCCCTTGAAAATTTCATTGTTTCTGGCAGTCCAAATTTTCCAGCATATAAACCTTGGGAGAGCTTCCCATGCTCTAGAAAAATCCATTTTTTGTGTGGATGAGCCTTGATAGTAGTCCTACCATTTGAAAAATATATCATTCCAGTTGGTTGGCATAGTGATGTTCATATTTAGTTTTTTGAACACGATATTCCAAACTTCCTGAGTAAATTTAAAATTTGTGAAGAAATGTTCCATGTTTTCCTCTGCCTCTTTGCACAGTATGTAGTGACATGGCCCAACAATCCCTCTCTTCCTCAAATGTTCAGTTGTTAGAGTCTTGCGGTGAGCAAGAATCTAGAAGAATGCATTTAACTTTGGGAGTCCATTGCTGCACCAGATCTTATTGCATTTACTGTTGTTTATATACTAGTTTTTGCTCTTGTGTGACCATCCTAAAACCTTCCTTCATCGTGTACAGACCAGTTTTCCCCCATCCGCCTTTATCCTTTATATTATTGTGCACAAGAGCGTGACCATGCAATAATGTGAGGAGGGTTGTGTAATCCACGTGCAGACATGTTGGGTTTTCCAGTCGCTTCCACCTGATCCATCTTCCATTGATTTCCCAATCAAATAAATCATGCAGGGTAAATATGCCTCTACTCTGAAACCACAACTTCAGTTCGCTGAGTTCCTCATTGTAATTTTCCAGTGAATGATTTCCAAGCTTGTCATGCCATATTTTGATGTATTTCCCGTTTCTTGGTTCCCAATACAATTTCTCTTGATGAGGTAGGATGATTTTTTGGAGAGTTCCCATATCGGAGACCCATCCCTTCTCGTGTCCATGTTTTCAATGCACCTTCTTCTATTGCTGGCCATCTATTTCTTCTGCAGTGCTTGCTTCCACCACATGTTATCTCTAGATACAATTCTCCTAATATTTTAGCACCCAGCGCTAAATTCATTTCTTGTGGGTCTCTCACACCTGCTCCTCCACAGTTCTTGGGGATACGTACAATTTTCGAGCTGTTTAGATTAAATTTCTTTGAACTGGTGGCCTTCCCTCCTTGTGATAGGAAATTTTGAATTTCCTTGTTAATTTCTTGTACAACTTGTTTGGGAGCAAAGGAAATAGAGAAAACATAAATGGGGTAAGCAGAGAGAACGATTTTTATCAGCACTAATTTTCTTGTTGAATTGAGCCATCTGGCTTCCCAAGAGTTGTTTTTTTTTAATTTTTTATTTTTAATCAAGCCAAGCCAATTGCCTTCTTTTTTTCCCTTTGAAGATTGGGATGCCCAAATACCTGAAATAATTCCAATGTGTAATATATATATATATAT
>LPNX011003222.1:339394-359573 GCA_001517045.1 Pseudotsuga menziesii
ATCAACTCCGAAAAAAAAATACAGTTTTGCCAAAAAAAATTTGGAAAAAAAAGTGGAAAATAACCCATTCTCTAAATTTCACCCCTAAAATTTTCTTAATAGAATACTAATACTTTAAAGTTTTTTCACATTAAATAACCTACTTCCAAAGTTTTGATCGGCCGGGAGGAAGGGAGGTTATTCAATAACTACTAACGTATATGATCAGGCAGTTCAAATTGATGTGCCTAATCTCCTCAACAATGCACCCCGTCTTTTGAGGTAATAAATGCAAAGTTTGGGGCTGTTCCTGACTTACCTGAGTATGCATACAGCCGCCCCCAACTTTGTAACTCGAGTCTGCCAATAGACCGCGATAGTAGAGACCTAGAATTACTCTTACCGATCACGCAGTAACAAGTGCCTTTGGGAGCTCGATCCCGATTTGGAGGTGGAGCATGAGGAGTACACAGACTAGAGCTAGTATTTCGAGAGCAGACATGGTCCATTGAAAATGCTTCAAAACCATGAGACAATCCCATATGGAAAGAATAGTTGGCCCAATAATGGGATCATCACTTAATTCTCAACTTTAAGAACATGCAGAATGATATTTTCTCAATAAATGCTCTGAGGAAGAAAATTAGGGCTTTTGATATTTAAGGATATTCCTTTAAGGCGCATGGGATATGAGAATGACTATAAAGCATGAGACATTCTCTCTACATGTAATAAATGACCTGTTAGTGGGATCAGGGTTGAATTTCACTTCCCTTTAGGGAATGTGTTTGATGAAGGCAATCCCAAAACATCACATAGGCAGTTTAGTTGGAATATTTGGGAAAATAGTAGGATAGGGATTAATTTTGTGTCTCAGAACAAAAGGGAACAATATCATGGCTCAATGCATTCTTTGACATTGAAATCTAGAGGATTGAACTTTGAAGCATCCATCTCTAATATAGATTGGTCATAACGATAACTCTAGACAATAGAATAACCATTCCGTTGAATATGACCTATGACCTAGAAGTGGGGTGACAATTTAGTTAAATATATACTATTTAGAATTTGGCACCTAAACCGAAGGAAATATGTTTTAGGAAATTATACCCTTTGAAAAATGTGTATCTAAATGTGATATTTATGGCGCAATCTATGGAAAGAGATACACCATAAAAATGTTTGCATCACAATTTCAACAAGGTCTAGGCTCTACATACATAAAAGAATGTCATGTGATGAGTGAGAGTTTATTGTAATCTAGTTCTCATCATGATGAAATTGTAAGAAAGAAACTTGATGAAAAAGGATGACATTTTCCTTCAAGCTTCATCTTAATGATGACATGTGAAAAATGGATTTCCATGATGAGATATTGCGTACAAGCCATGACCAGTCTATTGTATCTCTTTAAGCTCAAATATGACAACATGGTTCGTATAAATTTAAACAAATACCCTATCAATAGAACATCAACGTATGAAGAATCATAATGTTGTTCAAAAACAAATTATGACATTCTTTAAAAAAAATCACTAGAACAATGGCCAATGTATATCTACAATATCAAATATGCTAATGTTGTTTCTCTAATTCATTATGTAGAACCTATAAGTAGAACACTTAGATGACAAAACTATTAGGATATAAGGCTTACATGTTGTATCAAAAGTCACTTTATGACATAGTTATCTTTTTGTACTTTGTTTTATAGAGAAAACCTATGCCACATTCATAAGTGGAAATGATTTGCTCCATGAGTAACCATACATAAGAAGTTGGAATCCTATGTAATAATTCACCACTTATTAAAAATACCATATTGTGTAATTGAATGTACCTTTCTCATGTGTTTATTTAACTTTTTATCAGGTTCCTACTCTTAAAAGTTTCACAATCCACGGTTTCATCATTAAGTAATCTATCTCATTATGTATTATGACGTTGAAAATTTACAATAAGATGGGTCGATGATGGTTCATGTTCTCAATTTTATCAAAGGAGATGTCACCATTTCCAAATATCCATCAAATATATAGGAATTGATCTATTGTAGTTGAAACTCAAAATGGATGGCTACTGCACTCTGGATGTATCTCAACATGTAATGTTTTCTAATACTTCAGGATTTCAGGGAAGTGGAATGGCTAAAACTTTATTAGGGTCACAAGGTATCTTGAAGGAGCTTCACCTGGTCGGGGAACAATATTTCAAAGAAGAATATTATGAATAATGTTTGGCTATAATAACTTCTCATAATTTGTTTTCAGTCAATCTGTGTTTTCTTTTAGTTAGTTTGAGTTTCTATACTATAAACCTTAAGAGGGGCTCTTAGGATATAAGAATTACATGATGTAATAAAAGTCACTTTATGACTTAGTTATGTTTTTGTAATTTTTGTTTAACGAATATATATCCCACATTCATAAATGAAAATAATTTTTTCCATGAGTAACCATATATAAAGAGGGGAAATCTGTTGGAGACATTTACCACCATACACACTCTTTTTGGTCAATTTGGCCTAGTTAAGCCACTATCCTAAGTATTATTGAATTAATTGACATCAGAGGAGCACTTGACGACATCAGCTAGTTCACATCCACACCTACCTTCAGTCAAGGAGGCTGACTTAGCCTTCTCCTACATTCAGAGAGGCTAACTGGAGCACTTTGAGGGTGATCTGAGTGTCATTAATGCCCCATATTGCTAACTGATGGTTACAATTAGTTAAACAGGGCAGTGAAGGCACACTCCTTCATTAAATTGATTATTTATTGATTAATTAATGAACTGGAGTCAACAGAGGCACCTCCAACCACTTCTTATGTTCAGTTAGACTTCAGTTAACCTCATCGGGGTTCATTGGAGTCATTGATGCGCTACCACTTGATGGTTGGCTTCCTGTGACATGTGTCTGACCTAATTTTAGTTAGACTCGGTCTTTTATTGCACTCCAACTTCGGTTAGGGCTCAATTCAGTCAATTAGGGTTTTAATCCGTAGTTAACTGGAGTGTTGACTATGGCTTACGTTCAGTTAAGCCAGACTCACTCATTCAATTCAAATTACTTCCTTGGGAATTTGAATTAATTTTTCATTCATGCTTGCAGCATGATCATTGTATTGTATTACTCTTTGTTTGTGTGAATATACAGAGCGGCTACTAATTTTGTAGCACAATTACATGATTTTAATGAGTTATTGTTATTAATCTTTGATGAGACAGGTGTTTAGTCCCTAGATTACTGTGACATATTAATATGGTATCAGAGCTCGCATTGGGATGAAGCTTAGATCTCTCAAAAACAAGGTTTTTGACAGATCTTGCATGAAAATTGAGCAATAGCTCAAAAATACAGCACTGCACCAGAAGCCAAGGCTTACCACTTAATACCCCAAGTAAAGAACTTGTTGATCAAGATTTCTTGATTGACTATGCTGGGTGTGATGAAATCCTAAAATGTGTAGGCTTTCCGACCTTACGTTGCCCCTTTTGTTGTGATTTTCAAGTTTTTGACAGGTGAAAGCATTCACTCCAGTAGATTCAGATGGATTCTTCCATAGATCTTTTGACTCCGTTCAATTTCCACTCATGGAAAGGAGACATGGAGATCCAACTTTGCTCCAGAGGACTCTATAGGGTCACCATGGACACTGAAGAAGAGGCTGGTTCTGCAATAGAGAAGTCTAGATTCTTAAACAAGAAGGATGAAGCATTCGGATTCTTGTGCCTCTCTATTTCCCGAGATCTTCTTTTCCATCTTTCGGGATTGAAGAATCCAAAAGAAATTTAGGACAAATTGGAAGCCCTGTATGGAAAGCAGGATTATTTGAGAGTTTACCAGCTCGAAAATGAATTGATGTCTCTCCAGCCCTCGAATTTCAAGACCTTTAATGACTTTTTCATAAAGTTCAAGCACATTGTCTTACTATTGAAGCAATGCAAAGTGGAGAAAGAGGATGATTAGCTCATCCTCACCATACTCTCAAAAATTGGAGCTGATTATTCAGTTTTTGTCCCTACATTCCATGTGGGGAAGCTCACAACCCCTAGATGGCAGGGATAATTTTAGGGGCGAATTTTAGCCCAGTGGGCTATTTTTCCATGTTTTTCTCCCAAAAAAGATTCGCCATTTTGCATTTTTTGAAGTCCTGTTTTGCCCAATTTTAATGGGGTAAAATTTTTTCACCCTAAAAATCGCCAAATTATTATATAAACGATATAAAATCCTTGGAAATTAAAATATTTTTTGAAAAATATTGCCAATCATTTTATGGTTGGCGTTTTAAGAATTGGTAATATTCGCCAACATTTATACACTTTTAAATAGGTATGGTTCCTTAAAATCATCCCTGCTGGATGGATGATGCCTACACTCAATGCCTTCATTGAGTCCCTAACAAGTGAACATGATAAGCTTGTCCAGATGGGGATCATCATATCCTCCCATGATCAAGCCCTCCATGTCTTGGGGCCCAAAGATATTAAGGGTAAAGGAAAGCAGCAGAAGAACCCAAAAACTAAATTCGAAGCTCCTAAGCCTAAAGTTGAAAACTAGTAGCATGATGAATCTTCAAGCTCAAAGAAGAATAATGGAAAATGGAACCATGGAAAGGAAAAAGTCAAGTGTTCATACTGAGGGAAGGGATTCCACCCTGAACATGCCTGCATGAAGAAGAAGCTTGATGAAGCTACCTCTCTCCTTGAGAGAAATCACATAAATATTCCAGAAAGATTTAGGAGGAGAGATCAGCAAGATCAGGAACCACAACATGGAAAAGGTCATGCCCTCATGGAAAGAACTTTGAAGTCCAAAGCACTCTTGATTTATTCTGAAGCTTCAAACAACATGATGGTTGAAAGAGACTCCTTTTCATTTTTTGAGACCAGAAAATCCATTCCCATCCACATGGGAGATGACTCCACCATCATTTTAGAAGGACAAGGTACGGTTGATCTTGAGAATGGCTATTTTTCAAATGTTTTGTATGTACCGTCTTTGGCATCAAATATCCTTAGTGTCTATCAGATGACACATACAGTAGTGCCTAAGAGAGTATCTTTCATCCATAATGATTTTGAGATAACAGAACTTGCATCCAGGAAAATCATTGCTAAAGGCCTTGCAAACCATCATGCAAAAGCCTATGAGTTCTCCCACTTTGTGGTGGATGCAAAGTCCATCGCTCTGCTAAATCATGGAAATGAAGTTAGTAGGATGTGGCATGAAAGGTTTGGCCATATAAATTTTAAATATTTGCAAAAATTAGAGAAAAAATGCATGGTTGAAGGCCTCCCAGTCATTAAGGAAACCACTGGAAATTGCAAGGGCTGTGTGGTTGGAAAACACCCTGAGAACAAGTTCGATCGGGGGAAGGAAAACTGAGCTACATGCATATTGGGGATGATACATTCTAATATCAGCATTCCAATGCCTGTCACATCCATGAATGGATCAAGGTATCTTCTGACTTTTATTGATGATTTTTCAAGGTACACATGGGTCTTCTTTCTCAAAAAGAAGTCTGAAGTATGTGAAAAAATTTCTGAACTGAAGGCCTTGATTGAGAATGTCTCTAGGATTAAGATCAATATATTGAGATATGATAATGGCAGGGAGTATGTCGGTAATGATTTGCTTCACATATGCTCCCAAAGTGGTATTCAGGTACAACATTCAATTCCCTACACTCCCCAGTAGAACAGAGTAGCGGAAAGGAAGAATCGGTCTCTCAAGGAGATGACCACCTGTATGTTGGAATCAAAGAAGTTGGCTGCAAATTTGTGGGTTGAAGCCATGCATGCTGCAACATACAATTAGAACAGGGTGCCACACTCATTCATGAAAGGGAAGACCCCTTTCGAATCATACTTCAAACACAAGCCGGATGTGTCAAACCTACGGGTGTTTCGGTCCACTGCATGGGCCCAGATTCCACTTGATAAAAGAAGGGATTTGCAACCGCAAAGCATAGAATGTGTGTTTATTGGGTATCTTGATGAATCAAAAGGTTTCAAGTTGTTTTATATCAAAACAAAACATATCATCATCGAGAGAAGTGTCAAGTTCGATGAGACTCTTCAAGAGGTGGAACTAGTGAAGGAGAAAACTGTTGAATTTCTTTCCTATTCTACTAAATATTTGGATGATGAAATTGGGGGTGATGACCCTGATTTGGATCCTCTAATTTTTGATATTAGTGTGCAGCAAACATCAGATGTTGAATCAGAACCTGAAGTACAAAATCATCTTCCGACATGGGCCTGACAGACACTCTCCTCCGCAGGAGATAACATTGGAAATCTGGATGATCCAAGGAGAACCCGATCTGGATTCCAAAGAGCAGGTATTGCACTCTCTTGTCATGATAATTTTCTGTTTAAAACTTGTTATTTGATGATTAGTGCAGACCCATAATCCTACTACCATGCTAGGAAGGATCCGAGATGGCAAGTTGCCATGGATGAAGAGATGAATTCTCTTCAGAAAAACACTACTTGGGAGCTAGTTTCTCTTCCTCTGGGAAGGAAATTGGTTCAATGCAAGTGGGTGTTTCGGACCAAGGTTGCTGCTGATGGTAGAACCTACAAATATAATGAAATGTTGGTGGAAAAATGTTTCTCTCAGGTCCAAGGTGTGGACTACCATGAGACCTTTGCACCGGTTGCAAAAATGGACTCCATCCGCCTAGTTTTGGCAATTTCAGCATCTAAGCACTGGGAAGTGTATCATATGGATGCTAAGTCATCCTTTCTACATGGATATATTCATGAGGAGATATACATGAAGCATCCTGAGGGATAAATCACTGATCCATCTTTGGTTTGCAAGCTAAAGAAGTCACTATACGGGTTAAAACATGCCCCAAGAGAATGATATTCCAAGATGGATTCCTTCCTTCTCTCGCAAACTTCCAAAGGTGTAGATCGGATCCAAATGTGTATATACAATAGTTTTATGGTCATTTTATTATTATTTTTTTATATGTTAATGAATTACTGATCACAGGTAGCACAGTTGCTTCCATTTTAACCATCAAAACTGCTCTCCACAATGCCTTTGAAATGAGTGATTTCGGGCTCCTAAAACAATTTTTGGGGCTCAAAATTGAGCAAATTTCTGATGGGATAATGGTCACTTAGTCCAAATAAATATCAGACATGTTAGTCAAGTTTAACATGGATGAATGTAGGCTTGCACCATTCCCTTTCCTTTAAGGGATCGACCTTAAAGAAGGAAGAAGCACACCTCCCATGGATTGCACTATCTATCGACAGCTAATTGGTAGCTTGTTGTACTTGACACATTCTTAGCCTGATATCAGTTATGCCATGAATGATGTATCAAGATACATTCAGCAGCCTCATGATATTCATTGGAAGGTAGCCAAGAGGATCCTCCAGTATATTTAGGGAACCAAGACCTACGACATTCACTATGCTGCAGACTCTGAGCTATAGCTGGTTGGATACATAGATTCTGATTGGTTGGGTGATTCTATTGATCAAAATTCTACTTCCAGATATGTATTCATGTTTGGTGGTGTCCCCATTTGCTGGCATAGCAAAAAGCAGGCTGCCATAGCATTATCTTCAGCAGAGGCCAAGTATTGAGGAGCCGTGAATGCTTGCATCCAAGCAGTTTGGTTGCAAGGCATTCTTTTAGGGTTTGATCTTGGTAGTACTTTGTCCACTGTCCTCTTTCGTGATAATCAAAGTGCTATTAAGATATCCATAGATCCAGTTACTAGGTAGAGGACCAAGCATGTAGAGATCCACATGCACTATATCAGGAAGCTAATGCATGATAGGACCATCATTCTGCAATACTACCCGACTGATGAGAAGATTGCAGACATCTTCACCAAGATCTTTTCAAAAAATAAGTTCACTTACCTCTGTTCACTATTGGGGGTGAGTTCATCAGGGTGATTCAGACTACTTTCAGTGTTCAGCTTGAGGGGGAGTTTTCCCAGTAGGTTTTCCCTCTTTTCCGGTTTTTGAGCATTGTTTCAATTTCAGTATTGTACAGGGTGACCTATGTCCTTAGTTGTCATGGCCCTAGCATTTTTATGCATTTTATGTTTTCTACTCCTCCTGAGTATAGCTTAATGGGGGGTGTTGGAGACATTTACCACCATACACACTCTTTTTGATCAATTTGGCCTAGTTAAACCATTATCCTAAGTATTATTGACTTAATTGACATTAGAGGAGAACTTGATGACATCATCTAGTTCACACCCACGCCTACCTTCTGCGAAGGAGGCTAACTTAGCCTTCTCCTACATTCGGGGAGGATAACTGGAGCACGCCGAGGGTGATCTGAGTGTCATTAATGCCCCATATTGCTAACTGATGGTTACAATCAGTTAAATGGAGCAGTGAAGGTGCCCTCCTTCATTAAATTGATTATTTATTGATTAATTAATGAACTGGAGTCAACAGAGGCACCTCCAACCACTTTTGATGTTCAGTTACACTTCAGTTAACCTCATCATAGTTCATTGGAGTCATTCATGCACTACCACTTGATGGTTGGCTTTCTATGACATGTGTCTGACCTAGTTTTAGTTAGACTCAGTCATTTATTGCACTCTGACTTCGGTTAGGGCTCAGTTGAGTCAATTAGGGCTTTGATCAGTGGTTAACTGGAGTGTTGACTATGGCTTACATTCAGTTAATCTAGAGTCACTCATTCAATTCGAATGACCTCCTTGGGAATTCGAATTGCTTTGTCATTCATGCTTGCAGCATGATCATTGTATTGTATTACTCATTCTTTGTGTGAATATAGAGAGCGGCTACTCATTTTGTAGCACAATTACACCATTTTCATGAGTTATTGTTATTAATATTTGATGAGACTTGTGTTTAGTCGCTAGATTACAATGAGAGATTAATAAAATCCTATATAATAATTGCACTAGTTACTCAAAATATCACATTGTGTTATTTTGTGTATCTGTCTCATGTGTTTATCTAGTATTTGTGAAAAGAATTCAAAATGGCATTTAATAGTTTGGATAATTGTAGTGAAGGAATTTTGTTTCATAATACTTTGAATTCAAGTAGCATTTTTGGAAACTATGATGTTTATAATGGTTAAATTCTATGAACCTACCATTGCAGTAAAACAACTAGAAACTTAATTATAATCCAATTCATCCCTTTAAACAATTTTATATGCATTGGGCATGCTTAAGGGAAGTTAATTTATATTACCAAGTAGGAAAAGAAATTGTGGATACTATAATCCTAAGTATATATAAGGATTCTATAAAATATTTACATATTCAAAAATGGGATCTCATGAACTTATTTATTGACCCGTGAGATGACTAACACCCTCCTTAGAGAAAGAAGCCTATTTTTATACAAAACTCCAAGTAATAACAAGGAGGTTTAACTATATTTTTAAACAAATAATGGGTTGAGATTGTTTCAGTTCATCATACCAACTATTTTGACAATAATCAATTCTATGGGATTGGTTGTCAGTCTAGATAGGATAAAAATAATACCATGCACGACTTATTGGGAGGGTTGTTCCCTCCTAGGTTTCTAGTTAAATCCATTTCCCTATATCACGATATTGTAGAAAATATTCATGAAACCCAAAATTTGGTTTCCACTTTGACACATATTTTACCTCAACATATAAAATTTATCACAATGTACTAGCAGGAGGGATCTTCAAACAATGAAAAAAATAATTATATTTATGGATAAGGATATGCCCTTTGAGTCACACAGTTTATGCTATTTAGGTGATGACATATGTTAAACATAGTCATTCTAGTTTGAGTTCATGTTGTCTAGATCCATGCTTGAGTTGTGAGAAACATCGTTATGGGTTATTGGTGGTTCATGTCTAGGACAATTTCATGAACAAAGTTCGTAATATACCCATTAAGATATTACAATAATGTGAAAATATATGGTAAGTGAGTTAATATTTTACTATACTGGAATGAAAATGGAATAAGATTAATAGAAATATAATAATGAAAGGTGGACTTGGGATTATATCTCCCTAGGAGCAATTTAGGTGAGAAAAGAACCAATGAGAGAGGAAATATGGGCGAATGCAATAAATATTATTTTATTTGAATTTACAAAATTCTAGTCCCAAGAGTCTTCATATTCAATTTTCATATGTGTCTTATGACTTATTATTCCAGTCTTTATTGGTGTGAACACATTGTTCATGGAATCCTTGGGGGACTAATTAATATACCTTTTGGAAAAATCAAAATGGAGGATACTCACTAGAATGTTTTTTATATAACATACATGATACCAAGAGAGAGATGATGCTTCCATAGTATTACTCCTATGAATGTATGCAGAAACCATGATTGAGTTACAAGTAAGTTTTCCTTGGTTATACCTATTATTAGAGATTTCATAGCCAACTTATATTGGGGCATTGGATGGAAGTGAAATAACCTTAGGGATTTGTTATCAATGAAGGGATCCCATTCCTTTTGTTATACAAGGATGAAGAAAAATTGAGGATGGCCAGTGGGATAGTTGTTGTGGAGATGGGTTGGAATGCAATTTCCTAATTGTCATAAATCGAAGTGGGGATAGTGAGGGAAACCAAGATATATCTTGTAAATTTACCCTTTTTGTTCCATTGCGAGTATTGGGGTGGAACCTAATTAAGTTATTGCCTATGATTGAGAGGAAAATCACTCCTTAAAAGAGATTCAAGTTCAAATATATATTTAATAATTATTTTAATAATTGGTGATATGAATTCAAGTAGTTGATCCACATACACACAAACACATATTAAAGTAGGGAGGAGTTACATCTCTTCACATGTCCTTATTACATTTATCATATATAATATTTATTAATTACTTAGACAAATTTATTATTTATTTACATATATTCTATTTGGTATGTTACAAGTCATCCCTCCTTGGAATTCCTTGTCCAAAAAACATATTAAAGTAGGGAGGAGTTACATCTCTTCACATGTCATTATTACATTTAGCATATATAATCTTTATTAATTACTTAGACAAATTTATTATTTATTTACATATATTCTATTTGGTATGTTACAAGTCATCCCTCCTTGGAGTTCATTTTCCTAGAATAATTGTTATTTTGATGAGTAAATTTCTTGAATTACTTGGATTCTTCAAAGAATATTTTGATTCCTTTTAACCTTCGATATTGGTATGATGAATATTACAACTTATGTGATTTTGATGCTGATCTGGTACTCATATAATTTGACCCTTCTGAATTTCTGATTTGATATTTCCATGATGAACTTGTTTCATCATGTTGATATTTGATATTTTTTCATGCATTGGTAGTCACTATTATTTAGCTGGAATATGGCTTCCTTAGTGATGATCGATGGATCTTCGAGCATTGTTGAATATGTATATTATGACATGTACTTGAATTGTTTCTTGATTTCAACTTCTAGATGCTCTTTGACTAATAGAATTTCATCATCAATTTAACACTTTGAACTGTAGTGTCACTTGAATATGTTATGGTTTCCTTGTCTATAGTGCAAACTTCTAAAAACTAAATTCAATTAGATTGATTATGATATCTTTATTTCTGGTTTCAACCTTTACTTTCATGATTGAAACACCCTTACATTTTATTTATTTTTATTTCATTAAATCATATTTGATTAAGATTTTCATACAATTTATTTCCTTGTATTTATTTGCAAACATCTTCTCCTATTATTTATTGGCATCCTTTTGTTCTTGTGATTCTTGATTACAATGAATTGCAACATCTTACACATATTTTATATATTTGTGTGTTGAAGGATATTCTATATTTTCATCTTTTACATCATCACCATTAGGATCATTTTCAATTCCTTTATTTTCATAATTATACTCTTCTATTTATTCATATTCTTCATGATTGTCATTGACATAATGTTCATATTCATCAATATTCGATCCATGTGTATCTTCCTTTTTGTTATTGTCATTCTCATCAAACTCTTCTCTAATATCACCTTGGTCTTCCATATTTTGGAATTCAATTTTGTCCTCTACATCCTTCTTTCCTTCATCATCGCTATCATCTTCTTTACAATGGTCTTGCCTTTAGTGTGTATTATACTATACATTATGTCATTATTACATTTAACATATACAATATTTATTAATTACTTAAAGTAATTTATTATTTATATACATATTCTTATTTGGTACATAACATTCATATGGAGATATTTTTGCAGATGCATCCATTAAGTTACCTAGTGATTTCAATGCGATTCTTTAATTCTTAAATATTGTTCTTTGTATTTGTAACATCCCTCTCCCATACCCTAGATATTTTGTAAATACAAACGTTTATTATACTTGTTTTCGGGTGAGGAGCTCAAGGCCAAGGCCCCACCGCAAACAAAACTTGCAGCCTATATAAGTTAAAAAAACATAGGTGGCATAAGACAATGACACAACTTAACAAGGGGCTGACTAAAACCACAAGGGATAAAAATGAACAATTAAAAGATCCATAATGGATACGGTAGTCTTACGTATTGTTTGGATTAAGGCAGTATTAGAGATAAGGTCTGCACCTACCCGGGGTACCTGCTTCGCTAAAATGTACCCCAACTGAGACACCATAACTTGGTACTTAACCCTAATAAGATTAAGCGGGGATAGAAGGAGTGGCACTCATTTTAGCATCGACATAGAAGAGTTAAGGAGTTAAAATCAAAAGATTTAAGGTGAGGAGAAGAGAAACCTAAGGAGCTAACTATCGAGGGACTATAGGTCATAGTCTCCTTAAAATTCAATAAGAAAGATAGCACCTTCAACATACCTCATTTCATAAATACCATCTACCCAGGCTAATATATATATATAGACTTATACTCGACTTACATGCGTAAATACATGAAATTATTTATATATGGTAATAGAGGAATGCCTACGTGGGTAGGCGGGATGAATAAATTATATTTACCTTACGCCATTGTAGCACACTCCCATTAGTGGCGTGGTTATATATATATATATATATATATATATGTATGTATGTATGTATGTATGTATGTATGTATGTATGTATGTATGTATGTATGTATGTATAAAATAACAAAGGTTTGTAGATAACCCACCTAAGAAGATGAGGTTTAAAGACAAGCGATGGGTTGTTCCATCGAAAGGAGCATCAAGCACTCTGGGAAAACAAAGAAAATATGACAATTTCCTTTGACGACCTAAGACCTAGGTGTCACTCTAAGAGGAAATAAGTTGTGAACAAGACGATCCCTCGGTCAAAAATGATGGACTAACTCTTTTTATAAAAAGGGCATGAATTATTATATAAATTTTATCATAAGAAAAGGAAAAATGATGGACTAAGTCTTTTTATAAAAAGGGACATGAATTATTACTATAAAGTTTATCATAAGAAAACAAAAAAATGATGGACTAAGTCTTTTTATAAAAAGGGCCATGAATGATTATTATATATAGTTTATCATAAGCAAAGGAAAAATGATGGACTAAGTCTTTTTATAAAAAGGGACATGAATTATTATTATATAAAGTTTATCATAAGAAAAGGAAAAATGACCAATTAAAACTTGTTATAAAAGACACGAAGTATTATTATGATGATTTGAGAGATGAGTTTAAACCTTGTATACTTTAATCCTCCTCAACTAAAAGCATGAATTTTTAATTAGATCGTCTATTTTTTTTCTTGCTTTGATCCTGGCTTGACAAAAAGGAGAGGTTCAGCTTGAAGGAAGGAAATAAATAATCCTTGAACCTTGACAGCCGTGACCAATGTTTAGGGGAAAAACGGTTGCCATAATCATGGGAATTGTTAGCATAAAAATATGCCCAATAGTTGCAACGACAACACTATGTTTAGAAATCTGGGCGAGATGATAGGAAGAGCACGGTCTTACCCAATAAATGAGTAATATTTATAAATGGGGATTCATGGAGAATACAAAAAAGGGGGGGGGTAGAATTTCTTCTTTAAGTAGAAATATTCCCTCCTTTGGAGTGGATCCTGTTGATGGATCCTTGATTTTACCTGCTACAAGTTAACCCTTGTATCGGAGAGGGAAATATGTCTCTGATATGGCATGAGGAAATCTAGTCATCTGATGTGATAAAGACTCCTCTCAGCGACCTCCACCCAATACAACATCAGTCCTTGAGACCAGAAGCAATATGGTTTCATCCAAACCCTTGTCTAATCTCTAGAAGCATCTACTCATGAAACAAAATATGGAGAATCGAACGTTGATGGACCTTTTGGTTACTGACATTGAAGTTGGTGATAAATTGACTTATTTCCTTTATAGCCTTATACAACAAACATTAGTCCTGTATCCGTTTGAGTTAAGGGGATCTAGAAAACCATACTCGCCCTTAACTAACGTGATCGGATGTTTGCATGTTGTGTTTTGTTTAAAGTAATACATTTTCGGTGATACCTACAATATATAAAGCCTCTGCTTATGCATTTTATGTGGTTTGAATTATAACTAAACTCCGCATTGATTCCCAATCCTGGGATGTGCATCTGAAATCCAAGTTTTGATATGACTATTTGCAACTGAACTCCATGTTAATTCTGAGGACTACGATCTGCATCTGAACCCCAATTTTTGGTTTCCAAATCCTGCGATCTTTGCATCTAAACTGCAACCTTAAAATCCATCCCTGTGATTGAAATTTGAAATCCACAGTTTGATTCTAAGTTTGTGGCTGCAATTTATTGTGGTAGAATGATTTGATCGAAAGCTAGTTGTCCTCTTAAAATAACGTCTGGCCTTCTCGATCAGGAAGACTAGACCCTCGCCGTTTTGTTTGGACTAAGCATAGGTTTTAATTGTTTATTAATTATATGAATTATATATATATATATAGTAATAAATATAAATATATGAACTTGGATTCAAAGTTAGGTTGCCACCTTGTACCATTAGATTGGAATACGAACTGAGTGGTTAAGTCTTTTTTATACTTTTCCCATGCCTTATGTGGATATAGGAATTTATAGCATGAGTTGTATAATGTAGAGGTCTCAATAAATGGAGCTTGAGGAAATACATATAGATCAAACAAATACATATAATTTCATACTTGCATAACCATCCCAACTTTGATGTCTCTTAATGATATGAAAAATAGATATAAAGTTGAATGTATCTCACTAGGGTTGGGTAAAGAATCTTCACGATGGCACGAGTGAATTATATTAAATGAAAACCATTTTTCATAGTACTCATGTGGATTTAGCTCATATATTTAAGGTGGTTTTTAGTGTTTTAAATCTATTAAGAACACACTGAGGATGTTTAATTGTGTGAACAAGTAATGCCACAAGCCCTAGCCTCGATAGGTTAGTGAATGCGTGAGAACAAAAGGAAATAAGAGAGAATATTAGAATTGAATAAAAATAAGCTTGGGTACAATGGTATTTCATTCTTATGTTGCTTAAAGTATTGATGATGACACACCCGGATTCAAGGAATTTATTAACCAAGAACTTCTATTCTTATTAAGGAATAGCTTAGAAATACTCCAAAAGAATATCCGAAGGAAAGTATGGAAACAAGGATGTTGCGGAATGTAATTATTTTTATTGAATGATACATGATATAATGGTTTGGTGGATGTATCCCAAGGATTGGGTGAACCACGTACATTGGTCTCCTTTTCATGTTCTGGATTTATACTACCTCCTGTGTTCTTGATGCATTTATCTTATGTATTTATCTTGTGTACTCTAGCTGCATGTAACTCATGTTCTGATTATAATGATGGTATAAATTGTTTGAATGATGAGTCTAAAAGATGGTTTACTGATGTTAATAAAATGTTAGATAGTCTAGGGGGTGTTAAAGACTAGTTTTATTGTTTAAGTTACTTTGGTTTTGGAACTTATGATTTAAACACATGTGGCTAAATGTATTGGTAGTTATATGGATAGATGATCATGTCACATTTAATGGCTATATTTTTCAGAGACTGACATAGTCGACTTGATTGGACTTAAAAGGAAATATTTCTAAGTAGAAAAATTTCACCCCATTTTTCAATAACTTACATTCAAGAGCTGCGAGTATGTTACAGATGGTATTAGATCCAAGCAACAATAGTAGGGCCTATTTGGGCTCAACATGAAGTTACAAATCATGAATAATAATCAATAAAATGATTTTTTTTGGGTTTGCATGGAAATGAGGGACAAGGGAACTAAGTTATCCAAGCGGGCCTTTAAGATTGAAGGAGGTAACTAAACAGGATAAAATAAAGAAATATCATGGGAAGGTAATGGCTCAGTTTGACTAACTTTGTGTGTGCCTTCTCCTTTTTCCCTTTGTCCCTAAAGAGGACTATTGATGTGAAAATTTTAATGGTTAAAGAAGCATTTTTGTTTTTTGACACTAGTCAGTGGTTGATATAATGTTGCATTCTCGAAGATGGTTGAAACAAAAAACTTAATTGATACGGGTTTCCTCTGTTAGTTGTTGCTTCAAATCTAGTATGAAATGAAATTGTGAAGTGATTTAGAAATTCGTGAATTCTGTTTGAAAGAAGAATTGGTCTTGAAAATAAAGGAGTGATATTTTCTTGTTCCCACACATCAGTATGGTTTGAATTTTAAACCCTCAAATAATCAAATGAATTGAATTAGTTTTTGGATTCAATGCTTCATATCTGTCACCATTTTTTGAAGATTTGGTTTGGAATTGTTTTACATTCTTATTGGTCGTGAGGAAAAGGATAGGAGGTAAGGCTATGTTTAGAATGAATATACCTTGCTCTTGGTGATAGCATGGCGACCCAAGATGACTGGTGCATAATGTAGATGTTTTTTTATGAAGCCATACATAAGTCCTATCCACTATTCAAATTGGTTTTCACATGGCCCTAACTCTATTTATTATACACTTGAAGAAGTAAAACACTTCTCACCAGTAAACGCATTTATGTTCAATCCTATACCTTCAAATTTGACATTCAGAACCCTACCTTAACTGCCACTTCCCTCTTTAAATTATGGATTGGTCGTTAGCTTTTGAATTCGAAATTTATTTCCAAGCTATAGATTACTTCATTTGAGAATGAACAGAAGCCGACATTGGCTTGTCCTAGAATTTGAAACCCCAGTAAATTCTGAAGCAAGTAATGGATTCTTTCTGACTGTGTTTTAGGTTGTATGCATTTCAAAATTCTAAGTTTGGCCATAGCTTGTAGCCAATATGTAATTATTGTCACATATTTCAACTTTATTCTCTCACTTTTGGAAATCAAATAAGGAAACGTGAATAGGTTAGAGGTCGTATTAGTGGTTTTGCAAGACATATTTCTCTAGAATTTGAAGACTAAAGTATTTCTTTTGATTTCATGGATGGTTTATGCGATTACTGATCTAAAGATTTTTCCGTTTAAAAAAAAATACCTATTGCCGTGATAAACTCCAAAAATGATTCCCATATTTAAAGTTTGAAACAAAACAAGGTTTTGGAATGGAGCTCAAGCAAAAGAGATTAATTCTATTTTCATAAATGTGCAGCAAAACTATTGAGCAATCTTTCAAGAACACTTCTTTGTTCGAATTTTGAACTAGTGGTTGATTAGATTTTATTTAAAAGGTGGGTTGGGATATGTGATTAAACACCATATGAGATATTCAAATTAGGATACTTTCCATCATGTTAGAACATCGTTGCCTTTTGGAGATCATATCTTGTGTTCACAATCAGTACAGGTTCACATGTTTCCTCTGTTTGATTGAAGGAGAAAAAATTTTGTGCTACAAATTTGAAACAACCTTTCTAAGGATAGTTCTTTTTATGTGTTCATGATCAAGAATATAACGCATTTAGTTTTTTTTCCAGTATCAAGGTGCTGCACATATGTTCTTTAAAACATTTTATACATAGAAGTTCTTCCCTTTGCTTTGACAACCCATTTATTTTAGGGAAAATGTTTTGGCATTAGCTCGATGTATTTGTTGTAAATGTTGTTGGGGATTTGGCTAGCCCTGTGCCTGCTGCTAAATTGTGTCAATTTAATCCATCGATTAGAAGATTGGGCATTAGAGGATTGGGGCATATTGAGTAAATAGGTTTAGAGATATGAGTATTGGAAAATGATAAGCGAATAAATGCTATATATTGTTACATGCTAACCTTGTAGGATTATGCAAGGAAGGCTACCAATTGAAGTTGATTGTTAGTAAGAATATTCATGGGATTAAGAAGTAGAGTTAAGCCACTAAACAATGAGTGATGCTTTTCTTTTGTCTTAATTTAATTGTTGATATCGAGGTTTTTATGGAGCAAGCATTAACTGTGGATTATGGTGTTATGTACTAATATTGTAGGGCTCTACTATGATCTTAACCATTGTCACGATCAACATAAGACATGGATTTCAAATCCACTTGTAATTAAGTGATCTAAAAAATTCTCAAAGATGAGTGAGGATTTATTCTGGATGAATTAATTGAATGAACCATGAATGATGGCAAGGGTACAAATCACTACAACTTAGGGAATGGTGATTAATTGAATGAGAATTATTGTTATCGATAGATGTTAATTATATTAACCGTGAATCCAATGTCACGAATCAGGACAACAATAGTCAAGTCACGTTAAGCATCATAGAATGTGTATAACAAAAGGTCAAAGGTTGTAATTAACATTAAAAATGAATAAGGAAAATGCATGCTTTGGGAGCAGAATGGTGTTAGGCAAGTGATTGCCGAGTGAGAACATTGGTGTTAGGCATACATATTGTGGGAGTACAACGGTGTTAAGCAAATGATTGCCATGTGAGCGCATTGGTGTTAGGCATATGATGTGGCAAGAAAAATTGATTATCTAACTCTACCCTGCTTTCGGGTGGAAAGGAATTCCTGGACTCAAGCAAGGAGACTTGAGGGGAACCATGAAAGAGTTGTGATATCAATATCAAGGCCTAGGCAAAGTTGGACACCTGGAAGACAAGACAATGTTTGATGTCACTGAGGATAAAACTTTTAACTAGTGGTTAAAAGGGAGAGTAACCTCAGAAATATTTGTAAGTCCACACGAGAATTGGAAAGAAACTCAAGGGAGAGTTTGACGAACGTAAAACGTATTAACAAATTTTCCAAGTAATTAGACTACTACATGTTTAATGTGTAAATGTGAAGAAAGGATTTACCTCAGGTCGAAGACTACATAACTTTTCCAAAGGTTGGAGTTAAAACAACCACCCAAAGGATACTAATTATGGTTTACGAATGAATAAATTGCATTATGGAAAGAAAAGTGGGTATTATGATACCAATAAAAACTAGGAAGTATTCCATAAATTGCAAATTGTTATGATACAAAAGATCCATGGCTTATGGTTAAGTTGAATTATAATTTGTGGACATGAATTACAAAATAAAATTTGGGCTAGAACATACCTTGTTGCAGGAAAATTGCAGGTCTTGAATGATAGTGACTTGAGAAGATATGAAAGGATATCAGGGCCCATCAGAAAAAAAAGATGAAACCAAGAAAAGATGACAAAATAGAAGAAGGAAATTGGTTGAAAATAGGAACACCGAGGACGGTGTTATTTCTAAGGGGGAGAGGATGTAACATCTGTCTTGCATACCCTAGATATTTTGTAAATACAAATGTTTATTGTACTTGTTTTCGGGTGAGGAGCCCAAGTCCAAGGCCCCACCGAAAACAAAACTTGTAGCCTATATAAGTTAAAAAAAGATAGGAGAGGTAAGACAATGACACAAATTAACAAGGGGCCAACTAAAACCACAAGGGATAAAAACAAACAATTAAAAGATCTAGAATGGATACCGAAGTCTTACGTATTGTTTGGATTATGGTAGTATTAGAGATAAGGTCTGAACCTACTCGGGATACCTGCTTCGCTAAAACTTACCCCAACTGAGACACCATAACTTGGTACTTAACCCTAATAAGATTAAGCTAAGATAGAAGGAGTGTCATTCATATTAGAATCGACATAAAATATTTGAGGAGTTAAAATCAAAAGAGTTAAGACGAGGAGAAGAGAAACCTAAGGAGCTAACTGTCGAGAGACTATAGGTCATAGTCTCCTTAAAATTGAATAAGAAAGATAGCACCTTCAACATACCTCGTTTGATAAATACCATCTACCCAGGCTAATATATATATATA
>LPNX011003222.1:367287-420329 GCA_001517045.1 Pseudotsuga menziesii
TTATAGGCATTTATAGCATGAGTTGTATAGTGTAGAGGTCTCGATAAATGGAGATTGAGGAAAAACATATACATGAAACAAATACAGATAATTTCATACTCACATAACCATCCCAACTTTGATGTATCTTAATGATATGAAAAATAGATATAAAGTTGAACGTATCTCAATAGGGTTGGATAAAGGTTCTTCACGATGGCACAAGGAGTGAATTATATTAAATGAAAATGATTTTTCATAGTACTCAAGTGCATTTAGCTCATATATTTAAGGTGATTCTTGGTGTGTTAAATCTATTAAGAACACACTGAGGATGTTTAATTGTGTGAACAACTAATGCCACAACCCCTATCCTCTATAGGTTAGTGAATGCGTGAGCATAAAAGGAAATAGGAGAGAATATTATACTTGAATAAAAATAATCTTGGGTACAACATTATTTCATTCTTATGTTGCTTAAAGTATTGGTGATGACCCACCCCGGTTCAAGGAATTTCTTAACCAAGGACTTCTATTCTTATTAAGGAATAACTTAGAAATACTCCACGAGAATATTCGAAGGAAAGTCTGGAAACAAGGATGTTGCAGAATGTAATTATTTTTATTGAATAATACATGATATAACTGTTTGGTGGACATACCCCAAGGATTGGGTGAACCAAGTACACTGGTCTCCTTTTTGTGTTCTTGATTTATACTACCTCTTGTGTTCTTGATGCATTTATCTTATGTATTTATCTTGTGTACTCTAGTTGCACATAACTCATGTTCTGATGATAATGATGGTATAAATTGTCTGAATGATGAGTCTAAAAGATGGTTTACAGATGTTAATAAAATGTTAGATAGTTTAATGGGGGTTAAATACTAGTGTTATTGTTTAAGTTACTTTGGTTTTGGAACTTATGATTTAAACACATGTTGCTAAATGTATGGGTAGTTATATGGATAGATGATCATGTCACAATTAATGGCTATATTTTTCAGAGATTGACATAGTCGACTTGTTTGGACTTAAAAGGAAATATTTCTAAGGAGCAAAAATTCACCCCATTTTTCAATAACTTACTTTCAAGAGATGCGAGTATGTTATAGTATTATACTATAAATTATGTCATTATTACATTTAACATATACAATATTTATTAATTACTTAAAGTAATTTATTATTTATATACATATACTTATTTGGTACATAACATTCATATGGAGATATTTTTGCAGATGCATTCATTAAGTTAACTAGTGATTTCAATGCGATTCTTTAATTATTAAATATTGTTCTTTGTAGCTTTGTATAAAAACCATATATGTTTAATTGAAGAGAATACAAACGTAGAATTAAAATTGAATTTATGAGTGTACTTTAGGTTAGTTGGTTAATATTTATATGCATAGTTGAGGGTTGTTACAACCATATTTTTTTGACATTAATGAGATGGTACTTTATTGGATTACTATGTCAAATGGACCATGTCACGAAAATGGTCTCGTGGGTATCTCAAAAGGAAAACCAATATTGTGCCAATATTGTAATGCCCATATTTGAATAGACATATCGAAATGTTGCATTTTGTTTTCTTAGTAAATGTAGGACTCAGTTTGACTAAGTAAACCATATTTATGACATGATAGATGTTGCTACTATGTCTAAGATGTTACTATGCTTATGTTGATACATTGATTATGATGTTATGATTATGTTCGTAAGATTACTATGTTATAGTTATCATGATATTCCTTTATTCGTAAAGACAGTGTATGTTGAATTGTCATCATTGATAAATGTAATATATATATGATGTGGTACATGGATATCAACCCATGATGTAATCAATTTAATGAGTTATACAATGAAAGGAAATGTTGTTGATAATATGCACCAACTGATGATTGAATGGAGATATTATTATGAATGTATGTTTTCAAAGTACTAATCTGCAGGACACACGGGCTATGTAATAAATGGATACTTTATATGAAGTGTGGTACAGTACCTATTTCTGCAGAAGAGCCTTGATTACCAAAAAATTGATGATACGATGACACAGACCAATAATCTCAATAGCAGCAAAGTATGTTTTTGATAGGGTATATAGACCCAGGATGTTGAGAGGGATGGATGTGTTCCACCATATGTTTTTATGATACCCGAGGTTGTGGGAGGTTCGTGCTCAGACACGCTCCCAATGTTGTTGTGATGACGACGGTCGGGTACCCGAGGTCATGGGAGGGATGTGCTGAGACATGCTTCCCTTGTTGTTGTGATGACGATGATCGGATGCCTGCTAGGAGAGGCTAGGTCATCTATTCAGCCGACGCTATCGCTCTTGGGTTCTTATGTGGTCAGGTCAGTGAAGCCGACATCCACTTCTATACTAGCAGAGGAAGGATAGGGAGGGTGCGGACGTAGGTTAGGATGGGAGGATGTTATAGCTAGTACTGTGTTGGGTCAGCGGGGATCTACGACACCAAGATTAGTAGTAGTAGGTGTCTCTTGAAAATAATTGATTGAGTAATGAATCTGAAAATATAAATGACGTTATAACTTAATTCATTAATAATTAATGATTGATAATGATGAAAAGATTACATGTTTGTATGTTAATTCGGTTAGGTATTTGCGATTGTTATGTCTTGTATCCATGAATGTCCTATCTATGTAAATCATTATTATTTTGTTATTATTATTATTATTATTATTATTATTATTATATAGGATATATGATGTTTTCTTATAGTACGTGTATGATCTATGCATGCACTGGCCACGCATGCACACTTTGCACACGTATACCAATATCGGCATACCAATACTTAACACGATAAATAATGGTATAGCTTTTCATAGGTAAATATGTTAATGGAATAATGAATGTTAAGTTAAGATATTCATTAATGATAGGTGAACACTGTAATACATAAGTAATCAAGTGTCGTAAATTAGAATAATCCTCAGAACGTTGTCATGCGCAGACTTAAACATTGTTCATTTACAATCTAGAGATAACATGCTCATGACTATGATACTTGTGATTAAAAATAAACAACTATAAAATGTCTTTAATTATTACTATTATTATTATTATTAATAAGTTCCTCTTGTGGTAAACATGACCGATAGTTTAATTAGACAATTATTTATATTATTATTATGATGATTATTAAGATCTTGTGTTAAGCATAGTCAATTAATTAATTAAACAATTATTATTATAATTTTGTTATTATTACGCTCTTGTGGTAAATGCAGTCAATTGTTCAATTAAACCCAAGTGGAAATAACTCGAGTAAAATAATTATTAATCAAATACACCAGATGATTCCGTGTAGGTTAAACATGTATATTAAAATGGGAATATAACCATCAAGATATGACATGATAGATTTTATAATACTACTTATTACTATGATTACTAACATCGGATTTCGGATCAAGTAAAACAATTAAGATACTCACCTATACACAAGATAATCACTAAATTATTATTTTATTCAACATAATTGATTTGAATAAGACTAGCTATTAAACCGCCATCCCGTGAGGGACCAATGGTGAACATTCAAAGAATTAATAAATGCTAGACAACCAACTTATTCGATTCAACTTAAATAACCTTAATTATTGGGATGCTAAAGATAAGGACAATTGAATAAATAAATGTATATTTAGGATTATAAGAATTAACTAGCATCAAAAACTAAAGGGGGAGGTGAATGATGTGTTTTGGGGGAAAAGGCGGTGGAGAAGGTGGAAGAAAGTAGGATGAAAAGGGGTATTTGAAGGGGGTACTGGGCACCAGGAGAGGGGGATGGAGGAAAAACTTAAGGAAGGGGATAACTCAAGGACCAGGATATCTGGAAATGACTGAGAAATGGGTGAAAACGAAGAAATATATATAATGGAAAGGAAGCTGCTCTTGGTATTATTGGTCTATGGGTTCGGGGGCTAGGAAACCCATGGGTTTCCTAGGGCCAGCACATGATGAGAGCTGGTCGGCAAGGTGGCACATTATTTTGTTAATCAAGGCTTGGATGGAAAGCTGGAAGAGGAAGGAGCCTACAGCAAATTGTTGGATCTACTACAACCCCTGGTTGCAGGTATGTAGATCCCAGGTATTTAGATACTAAATTCTGCATGGTATTATTGTCTAATTTACAAAAAAAATCATGAAGTTTATCAAACATGTACAGCTCACATTTCTACTTTAATATGTTTACAGTTCATATTGGTACATTCATATGTTTATAAAACTAATAGAACAAACATGGATATAAACCTGTAATATTATTAAAATGTCTTGATTTTAATTAAAAACTAACTCAGAATGAACTTAAGATAGAGAACACGACAGAGAGATGGACACAGTGCTCGACCAGTTAGGCAGAGCACTACAAAATGGTATCAAAGCCATGGTTCCAAATCTGGAACCAGAGGGCTCGCAATTGATATGTTGGGATAAAAAATTAAGAGTTGTACAATAAGAAATTATGTGGGCATGCTGTGATTGTTTGGTATTATTTAGTCCATCTTTCCCCTGTCAAATACATCTCTCTCGTCTTGTACTCCAGAAACTTCTTAAACCAACCACGAAGAAATGCAATGTTATCGACCACTGCAAATACTAACATTTGAGTATCAGGAAGTATTTAACATTTGAGCATCATCATATAATGTAGTAATGTAGGAAATTCAACAAGTAAGTTGCATCAGACCTACCACTAATAGTTATCACCTGTTTTATTTTCATTGGTGCCAACGTAATCCGATGGATCCTTGGAATATGAAAATCCAACTCCTACAGGACTCTCCAGATAAAGCATGTTTGCCTCTGCACAAAGAGAAATATAATTATTTCAAACATTTATAAAACATATTTGCAGAAGTAAATTGTAAATGACATGGAGTGCATTTGCATTTACAGTTCAAAAAAAAGAAAGAAATGGGTAAGACTTCCATACTGAATTGTAAATGCATCTCTCGTCTAAAAGCCAGATCATAATAGCGATAAAAGAATATAATGAAGTTGCACTCATCTGTAATCCATGTACCATAATATATATATATATATATATATATATATATATATATATATATATATATTTAAAAGGCATTCATATATTCTGCTATTACAATTTATGATCCATCTACTTTTCATCACAAATCAAATATGGGTAAATATTACCTTTGTTCCAACTGCAACTATTGCTTATCAATTTGCCTCCCTGGGATGAATGGACCATTCTCGGATAGCATCCCAATTCCCAATGAAGAACAACTGTTCTCTCTCTTATGGAATCCAGCCAGCCTCAGGGACTTGGCTTAGCCACAGCTGTCGGGGTCCCCATTCTTCTACTCCTGGGCCTGGGATGACTAATCCACTCTTTCTCAACTGGCTCCCAGTGACAAGCAAGCCCAGTAGAATGATATTGGGTTGAGTAACTATTTGGTAAAAACACCAATCGTCTCCTCTGGGTCGACGTGAAATAAAGCACGAATCCTTGTTCTGGAGATGGCATTTTTTTTTTCGCTTGCGCTACCCGAAGGGGAAAATGAAGTTGCCCCTTAATTCTAGAAAGCTAGCGAGAAATAAGAGTGAATTCAACTTCTTAAGCATAGTAGTGAATGTAAAGGCTCTGGTTATTGCGTAGTCCCTGACCGACCGCAAGCTTATAACTTGCTACCTCATTGATCCTAGGATAAGCCCAAGCATTCCGCGTTGGAAATAGAGATGGCAAGGGCTGAAAATGATACAACCTATGTAGTCTGATGTCGTTCCCAAAGCCACCATCCAAGAAGATCCATGTCCACATGAGTAAGTGCACCTGATACTCCAAGGGCACCCACACAGCAGAAAATTTTCCCAGCATGTGATTTGGCACCAGGAGTGCACCCAAATCCACCATCAAATTTTTTTTTGCAACTTGCTACATAACTGATAGCCTTTCCAACATCAATTTTCTCAAGCCGATGCAAAATTGACAAGTAACATACTGCACAGTATGAAAACTGTGTGTCAATCTCCCCCCATTCATCACCTGCAAATGACCCATCTTCCTGCTGTAATCCCACAATATACAATGATATCTTATCTGCATCGATAGCATCTAACTTGTCTGATCCGTGACCTCTTTTCTACTGGGGGCTGTGTATTTTTGGAAAGGGCAAGCGCAGAGCAGTTCTCTGTAGATAATTCGTTTTCCATGTGAATGAAAGATCTGAGAGCAGATGAGGGTTACAATATTTGGATTGCAAACGCCATTAGTAAACCTATTCGTATTGCGCTATCTCGGATTATAAGGAGTCGCTAAATGGATCAAGAGAAATGATGGTGAAAATCTCTTTACCTTACAAAGAAGATAAGTTGCAGAGATCACTCAAAAAAAAAATTAGGAGGAAATGACTAACGAAAGGCTAACAGTAGGGTTTTGTTGTCGTCCATGGGCATTATTTTAGTGTTTTAGGACAACCTTGAAGATAGATGCGTGGCAGGCATGCACGCTTGGTTAGTGTATTATTATTTATTTTTAAAATCTATTATATATTTATTATCTATTTATCCCGAGAACCTTAAATTAATTAATTAAACTCTGAATTGCAATTAAAAGCAATGTTGAGGACTCACGGATATTCCTTGTGTGGAAGTAGTTAGCTTCATCTACTTTTGCCAGGTTGAAGGCGTGTGAGCTGCCTCCACTACCACGTATCAATCATGGAGTGTTGCAATAGATAATCAGTTGACACTCGGCAGTACATGCCTCCCATCCGTGTTCAATAGTGACCCGCTTTTGCCTTAGTATTTCGAGATAAATAATTTAATGACAGCGCTCACAAATGCTGCTGGTAGCTTGTTTTGTGTAATGCGTAAAACAAGAATTTCCTAAACGCAACCTTTTTAATACAAACTTTCCAGTTTCTTTTAATATTATATTCTTCATACTCACTTTTTATTTTTGGGATATGATACTAGTTTTATTTTTTTTATATTAGTTATTTAAATTTCTCTCAAAGATTGGCAAGTACTTAATAATTATTATAATTAAATAGAAAATCAGTTGCTCAATCCATCATCGAAGGCAGTCCATTCGTGTTGCAGGAATTAGGAAGAGGTGACAATTGTAAGAGTCCAGGTTTTGAATATTCCTTTTCTTTTCTCCTTGATGCCAATGGACTACCTCGCTAATTCTAATGAGTCAATTATATTGGTTAGATGGTGTTTTTGTCTCAAGTTGTTCAAATTCAAGGCTTTAGGGTTCCTCTGATGTGTTGCTCATAAAATCTATTCAGAGTTAGTTTAATATTCCCCCTAAAATTGTTGTACATCTAGTGCTAGCTGTAAGTATTTGACAAATACTTTTGCATTCGTTCATGTATGCTTTCCCATGCTTTTAAGTAGCACATTTCGTGAGGCTCTCAGAGAAATGTAAGGGTCATGATCAGAAATACATCTACGATATTGATGCGCAGGGTTTAAACTTTAACACCCAGAGATTGTTTTATCCATTTTCCTCTCAATGTGTTGTTGTGATATTGATTCTTAGGGTACCTATGATTTTGTTTTCATTTTCCTTTCCATGTGTTGAGCAGCATCAAATTCTTCTATTTGGTGCTTTGGCCCATGTGTTGCAATCCTATCAACGATCTTAATTTTTGCTGATATGACAATAAAATGCTTATTGTTATTGCGGGTGTGCTTAGTGTGCAGAACGAGGTAAGTCGATGGATTTCATTGATTCTAGTTGTTTTCTTATTTTATAATATGAATTATTTTCGGCTTACAGTTGTACTACTTTGATGTTGCTAGTTAAAACCAATTATTTCGATTTTAACTCTTTGGTGTAAGCTTGAAATGTGTTTTTGGCATGTAGATTATGATAATTTACACTACTTATTTACCTGGAAATTTATTTGTCAAATGACGTAAGCATAAACTGGTTAGAGTGGCTGTATGTTCCTTCCTAGTAAGACCCAACTTAGATTTGTTCCTCTGAGCTTCAGAGCACTGATCATATGTAATCCAGCTCAACTTTGATCTTAACCATGAATTTATTAATCTATCTTCCTTCTAAGCCCCAGAGCACAATCCATATTTAGTCCCTTCTTAACCCTTGAATTTATTATAGCGCAGATCCATTTTCTATTTATCATAACCGTGGATTTTTAATAATCTTACAAGTTGTTCCCCCATTATTATCAATAATTTTGATCCATTTTCAGTTCATCTTGAACTCCGTCAAGTCTCGATGATTATTGCTTAGGCTCCATTATGCATTAGTGGGGCTTGGAGTCGGTAGTGACCAATTGTAAAAGGACAAGACATGTTTTGATGTTCATGCCTTTGCCTTTCACTGACGTGCCTGCTTTAGTGCTCCCTTCAAAACAACCTTTTTTTTAATATATATATTATTTTTATTCTTTCGCAAATAAAGGGAGAACCAACATCACAATTACTCATCAATGTCTCCTTTATTGACATATAGGTTAAAATATACTGCACCGTGACAGAATTTCCAGAATTTCATCTATAATTACTAGTTTAAGTAATGTGTTTAATATGGAACACAAATGCATGCAAAATAAAATTTTACATTTATAAAAAAAAATAATATAGACACCACTCGTTTTCTTCACAATAACTCCCTCTCAGATTAATTTCAGCCTCTCCTTACAGGTCAAGGGGTTCCTCCTGATTTTCCACATGTTGAGGAATAATAGGCTGCATTTGGGTATCACTAATCCAAACTCCCACAATGCTTATCAGCTCTCTGACGAATGTAGGAAGAGACATGCGTTGAATCGAAAGGATATTTAAGAGGTTATAAACTCTTGAGCTAAATCTAGAGTTCGAAATGTAAAAACTTAATCCTAACCCGATATGACTACCATTTTGTAAAAAGTTAATCAACATGAAAAATAATGGATTACGTTCTTATTGTAATTATTTATTATTTTATAGTTTAGTAGATCAAATCATTGCGATTGAAGACTACAAAAACAAAAGAAGATGGCCATGCAAAAACTAATCAGCCACATTGTATATTACACTCCATCTTGAGATGGTAATTAATAATGTCTTACGTTTTAATACAATAGGAGAATACTGAGAAATGGCTTCTTTCCACGTTTTTCCAATTCAATTTTTCTAGGATATATTTTGAGTTCAATGGTTTAATGGCATGCTATATTTGTATTAGTGTATATATTTTATCTTTCTTAAATTCATATGTCATTTCAATATTTTGAGTTGTATGCTTCTAATATAATATTTTAATTATAAGCAATCAATTTGTAATTAATTATAAAGTTAGAACATTTTTTTAAAGCATTTAAGATATGTTATGATGAGTTGTGTAGTGTAATACCCACGAAAAGTTATAGATTAGTTAAAGTGCATATTTGCGTTACAAATTTACAAATTCACCTCCCACCTCGACCCTCGTGAGGGGATGAAGGAAAAGAGCCACCAGGTATAATCTAACACTCTCAGTCACCTGCGTGGAGATAAGGAAGATGCTCTACGCCATTTTCTTCCACAGTTTACTCGCACCCAACTATCTCTTCCAAATTGGCTTGGATCCATTTCATCCTTTCTGGTTTGTAGATGAGTTCTTCCATTTCCCATTCTATTTTGTTGATGTTCAGCTATGGAAAACTTGAGTAGAGATGTATTGATATAAGATCTATACTATATCCTAATGTTACAAAAACCACCCATGCACGCTAAACCTATAAGCCAAGGGGTACACTTAAAACAGAGGATGTAGACCCATGAATTGCTCATGGGCGCTTTGAGACATAGACTTTATGTAGTTAGGGTTGATGTTTTCCTTCGTGAGATTTGCAACACTTGGTGGTTGATTTTAAAATGAAGCTGATAGGGTACAGTTCCCTTCAGATTAATGGAATGGCCTCTCATTATACATGCAAATATTTAGTTACCACGCGAACAACTTATTATCAACAGGTTACAACACTACTTTAAATTTTATTTTATTACTCATATATATATATATCCCTGAAGGGAGCGGTTTTCTATTCAAGGTCGATCTGATATTTTCCTCTCCTGCTCATGCTCAATTTCATCCCCAACTTCTCTGTAAAAATTACAGAGGACAAGGTAAATTTTTTTGTAGCATTCTGTATTTACGCTGCTTGTTTGTACTTATTGGTTTAAGTAGGGTTCCCGTTTTGACTAGTATGATAAAATGCTTGGTAGATTGTCTCAATCCCATAGTTTGGTCTTTTATTTATTTTAAACAGTTTATTATAAATTAGAAATTATAAATCCTTAAAGTATTTAATATATTAAGCTTTAGATAATTAATTTAATTGGCCTGTAAGTTATTTTAAATAGTTTGTAATTTAGAATGAGGTTAGCATTTACAAATTATTGGTTAGGTTAGATCTTTACCATAAATAAATTTTATGTTTAATTTAGAGGCAAGATTACAAAACAAATTATATTAAAATGTTACATTTGGAATTTTGAAGTTTAAAATCTAAACGTTAGTTTTAAATGCCTCCTTAAACATTCAATGTTAGGTGTACCTTTAAATACTTAATATTAACAGTTAAGAACTCAATTATATCACTTAATTTAAATATTACACAAACGTTAGAGTGCAATGTTGATTTACCCTAATCACTTAGGAGCTATAGGTAGTGTCGAGTTAGTATGATCTAGACGAGGTACCCTACAAAAATTTAACAACAAAGGTGTCGATGATAGGACGGGAATGCATGCCCTAATGACTAGTCTTGTGTGTTATATAGAGTTTATGTGAATGGTTTTAGGAAGTCCAATAAGGGAATTTCTATTTCCTTTAAGGGATATAATTAGATATAAATAATGATCCAAAAGGCCTATAGAATCGTTCAGTTGTATGAAGAAGGTATATAGACATGGTAGGTTGAAATTCATGGGGAACATGAGGGGATTGCATTCTAGAAAAGAGTGAGTTGTATCTGATATAAAATTGCGTTGTAATATGAATAGGTATATATCAAGACTCGTGGGTCTGAATTCTTCTTAAAAATGTGTAAGAAAATGTGCGATTTATTTCAAAAATGTTAACTAAATATATGAATTAATGCAAGAGTTAAAACATTAATATACATATAATATAAAGGTTGTAGTTAAAAAAAATTTTTAAGTGAAACCCCATGTGGGATAGTACAATCAAATTCAACAATGGTATGAGTCTATGGTAAACGAATGCATTCAGAAGCCTTGAAGAGCCAACCAACTTCATGTACAAATGTCAAATACAATATAGTAACACCTATGTGATAAAATAAGTAATACAAATTCAAGGAGCAATGGTTTCCCTTGATACTATATTAGATTGAACTTGATAGAACTGCATTTTGATAAGGTATAGTCATGAACACCTTGTAAACAATAATAGTTCTCCTAATTTAATGATCATTACAATACCCTTATTTTCATTGATACAATTGCTTAACATGAATAATGAAATAATAATGTCTGACCTTAAAATTTAAAAAGACATATTGGACCTTCTTCCCCTAAGAGAGGTATGCTCACCTTAAGGATCAAGTTGGTATTTGCATGTTGAGTGAATGCAACTTGAGTTCTAAGGCCTTCATTTGAAAACTACTGATCATTTCATGCTAAGTTGGATTAATATATACAAACTATAAAAATAACAAAAACTTTGTGTATGACAAGTAGGCATATCTCATGATGTAACTTAAGGGATATTGAATAAGAGGTAAGAAGTAGGATGTTAAGGTGGATAGTACTTGATTATAAACTTTAGGGATTCTTGATATAATATTATGATTCAATAGAAGGATTGATCGAACTTTTCGTTAATTATAAAAACACATAGCATGGGATAAAATAAGTAAAAATATAACTATAACATCGACGGGTTTTGGTCAAGTTAAAGATTAGTAGGACAGGTATACCCTCAGTTCTACTAACTAGGAAGACACAGAGACTATGCATTGATACCTTCCTCACTATTTTGACCATAACTTCGGGACGAAGTTTCCTGAAGAGTGAGTATATGTAATGCCCATATTTGACTAGACATATCGACATGTTGCATTTTGTTTTCTTAGTAAATGTAGGACTCAGTTCGACTAAGTAAACCATATTTATGACATGATAGATGTACTTGCTACTATGTCTAAGATGTCCCTATGCTTATGTTGATACATTGATTATGATGTTATGATTATGTTCGTAAGATTACTATGTTATAGCTATCATGATATTCCTTTATTCATAAAGACAATGTATGTTGAATTGTCATCATTGATAAATGTAATATATATATGATGTGGTACATGGATATAGACCCATGATGTGATCAATTTAATGAGTTATACAATGAAAGGAAATGTTGTTGATAATATGCACCAACTGATGATTGAATGGAGATATTATTATGAATGTATGTTTTCAAAGTACTAATCTGCAGGACACACTGGCTATGTAATAAATGGATACTTTATATGAAGTGTGGTACAGTACCTATTTCTGCAAAAGAGCCTTGATTACCAAAAAATTGATGATATGATGACACAGACCAATAATCTTGATAGAAGAAAAGTATGTTTTTGATAGGGTATATAGACCCAGGATGTTGAGAGGGATAGATGTGTTCCACCATATGTTTTTATGATACCCGAGGTCGTGGGAGGGTCGTGCTGAGACACGCTCCCCATGTTGTTGTGATGACGACGGTTGGGTACCCGAGGTCATGGGAGGGCCGTGCTGAGACACGCTCCCCGTGTTGTTGTGATGATGACGGTCAGATTCCTACTAGGAGAGGCTAGGCCCGCTGTTCAGCTGATGCTATCGCTCTCAGGTTCTTATGTGGTTAGGTCAGTGAAGCCGGCATCCACTTCTATACTAGTAGAGGAAGGATAGGGAGGGTGCAGACGTAGGTTAGGATGGGAGGATGTTATAGCTAGTACTGTGTTGGGTCAGGGGGGATCTACGACACCAAGATTAGTAGTAGTAGGTGTCTCTTCCTTGAAAATAATTGATTGAGTAATGAATCCGAAAATATAAATGACGTTATAACTTAATTCATTAATAATTAATGATTGATAATGATGAAAAGATCACATGTTTGTATGTTAATTCGGTTAGGTATTTGCGATTGTTATGTCTTGTATCCATGAATTTCCTATCTATGTAAATCATTATTATTTTGTTGTTATTATTATTATTATTATTATTATTATTATTATTATTATATATATAGGATATATGATTTTTTCTTATAGTACATGTATGATCTATGCATGCACTGGCCACGCATGCACACTTTGCACATGTATACCAATATCAGCATACCAATACTTAACACGATAAATAATGGTATAGGTTTTCATAGGTAAATATGTTAATGGAATAATGAATGTTAAGTTAACATATTCATTAATGGTAGGTGAAGACTATAATACATAAGTAATCAAGTGTCATAAATTAGAATAATCCTCGGAACGTTGTCGTGCGTAGACTTAAACATTGTTCATTTACAATCTAGAGATAACATGCTCATGACTATGATACTTGTGATTAAAACAAAACAACTATAAAAGGTCTTTAATTATTATTATTATTATTATTATTATTATTATTAATAAGTGCCTCTTGTGGTAAACATGACCGATAGTTTAATTAGACAATTATTTCTATTATTATTATGATGATTATTAAGATCTTGTGTTAAACATAGTCAATTAATTAATTAAACAATTATTATTATAATTTTGTTATTATTACACTCTTGTGGTAAATGCAGTCAATTGTTCAATTAAACCCAAGTGGAAATAACTCGAGTAAAATAATTATTAATCAAATACACCAAATGATTCCATGTAGGTTAAACATGTATATTAAAATGGGAATATAACCATCAATATATGACATGATTGATTTTATAATACTACTTATTACTATGATTACTAACATCGGATTTCGGATCAAGTAAAACATTTAAGATACTCACCTATACACAAGATAATCACTAAATTATTATTTTATTCAACATAATTGATTTGAATAAGACTAGCTATTAAACCACCATCCCGTGAGGGACCAATGGTGAACATTCCAAGAATTAATAAATGCTAGACAACCAACTTATTCGATTCAACTTAAATAACCTTAATTATTGGGATGCTCAAGATAAGGACAATTGAATAAATAAATGTATATTCAGGCATTAGAGGAAATTTCAACTCAAAATGGGCAACCTAAAATAAACTAATAAAATAATAGTTAAAATAATAAAATAATATTTATTAATTTTGGAGGAAGAAAAGAAAAAAACTACTTTTTTGTTTGTATTTTTTACATATCTCCCTGTGTTTTTACTCAAATTTCGATCGGGAGAGCTCATTGGATGCGCAATTAAATTCCGCATCCAATGAGTACCCACTCAGCATACTTTTGACGAACCCCGCTACCCCAAAAACAAGAAATACCTGAAAAAAACGTAATGATGATGCCATCATTTCATTTTTTCAGGTATTTCTTATTTTTGGGGTAGCGAGGTCCATCAAAAGTATGCCAAATGGGTACTCGTTGGATGCGGAATTTAATTCCGCATCCAACGAGCTCTCCCAATCGAAATTTGAGTAAAAACACAGGGAGATATGTCAAAAATACAAACAAAAAAAGTAGTTTTTTTTATGATACCTATCCCCAAATTTATATTAAAAAAGTGTTTAAGACCTATACGGTATTTCAAATTTAAAGCAATTTCATTGGCTAACACATGATGACATGGAATTTGAATAAAAGTTAAAAGGCCCATTTTGAGTTGAAATTTCCTCTAATGATTATAAGAATTAACTAGCATCAAAAACTAAAGGGGGAGGTGAATGATGTGTTTTGGGGGAAAAGGCGGTGGAGAAGCTGGAAGAAAGTAGGAGGAAAAGGGGTATTTGAAGGGGGGACTGGGAACCAGGAGAGGGGGATGGAGGAAAAACTTGAGGAGGGGGATAACTCAAGGACCAGGATATCTGGAAATGACTGATAAATGGGCGAAAACAAAGAAATATATATAATGGAAAGGAAGTTTCTCTCGGTATTATTGGTCAGTGGGCTCGGGGGCTAGGAAACCCATGGGTTTCCTAGGGCCAGCACATGATGAGAGCTGGTCAACAGGGTGGCACATCATTTTGTTAATCAAGGCTTGGA
Source organism: Pseudotsuga menziesii (assembly GCA_001517045.1). NCBI lineage: Eukaryota > Viridiplantae > Streptophyta > Pinopsida > Pinales > Pinaceae > Pseudotsuga > Pseudotsuga menziesii. The sequence continues at coordinate 382,479 of LPNX011003222.1, forward strand.
TGGAATGCTGGAAGAGGAAGGAGCCTACAACAAACTGTTGGATCTACTACAACCCCTGGTTGCAGGTATGTAAATCCCAGGTATTTAGATACTAAATTCTGCATGGTATTATTGTCTAATTTACAAAAAAATTCATGAAGTTTATCAAAGATGTACAACTCACATTTCTACTTTAATATGTTTACAGTTCATATTGGTACATTCATATGTTTATAAAAATAATAGAACAAACATGGATATAAACCTGTAATATGATTAAAACGTCTTGATTTTAATTAAAAACTAACTTAGAGTGAGCTTAAGATAGAGAACACCACAGAGAGATGGACACAGTGCTCTACCGGTTAGGCAGAGCACTACAAATATGCACCCTGTAGCAGAGTGTTTAATGCACCTGCTGCGGGGGCATCCCAATGTAACTTGTTCGCCAATTGTGATAGACCAGACAGGCTGGGAAGGGTAGGGAAAGAGGCCACCATCATGACCATTGCACCATCCATCACCCAATACGCCATCATGGTGATCCTAGAACTGGTTCCCATTAGCATGCATGAAGGGTTGATCGTGACAGGTTCTATTCAGCAGTAGAAGAGATATGTCAATGCTAAAAGATCTATGGATCGACCATCATATTTGTTTCGATTAAATTCATGAGGATTAAATTCATCAAGACTCAATGCGAGGTAGATGGGCCATATGCTTTTATTTCCCAGGTTTTTGTCTCCACTACAATACCTCTCAATCGGTTCATCAATACCTGCACTTGTACCTTGCAACTGGACCCATTATACCTGTTGAGGAAAGATCTTGTGCTCTTGTCACATCCTAATAATCCCCCTGTAATCCCCCTACAATAGATAACATACCCCTAAAACCCCCCTCTCACTGGTAGATAACATAAATGCTCGGATTTTAGCGCTACATTTTTCCAACGACCGGATAATGCTTGGCCTGGGCATCACCTTGAAAATTTATAGTTACAGTTCTCCATCATATTTTTCCATTCACATGATAGGTATAATGTCACCCTAAGGATCGGTTCATCTAGAAAAAAGAATGTCAAAGATTGGCCTCTCAAGACGCGGTAGTGTGAAGATGAGATCGACAAAACTCAACTACAGAACCGTGTTTTTCAGGTATGTCGTTGTCTCTTTTGTGTATATGGTAATTATCTTTTGATTATAGGTGTATACAAAGTCTAAAAAATAAGGAAGTTATGCATGCAATTCCGCAACAACAATGTTGTTGGTGTAGTCTTGGAGTTCTTTATTCTGGATAATTTCAAATTCCTTTAATATATCAAATCTATATACATGTACTTAATACGATCTCTACAATGAGAAAACAATCCTTATACAATGTTCTAGTAATCCTAGCAGGTAAAAGGTTCCATCCATCCACCTATATCTTGTTTGAATGAAATTTAGTTGCAAGATTCTCTCAGACAGAGTTCATCTACCACATGTAGATTTTATCAATTTGAAAGGTCTGCTTTAACAAAAGTATTATACCAATTCATCCCATGTAGATCTGCAAGTTGTGCCTAGTACTAGAGCTTTGAGAAAAATCATACATCTCGAATAATATAAAGTTGCAGAGGCTTTTAATGTGGAGAATAAATATACGTTGTAGTAGTTAGGTTAGTTTAACATCCATGTGTAATTGTACAATAAAATAACTTCAAAAAAATAACAAAAACATAGATAAAAGGAAATTTAGAATTACTAAATTTATGGTTTTCATTGTTTAGGTTCCTGCAATATCAAAGATTTCATGTATTTTCAAATATATCAATTTATATGTATTGTCGAGCAAGAAATTCAATGAATTTATTGGGAAATATTCATCTTGTTAATTCATTTCCCTTCTAAATTACTCTTTGAAACTCGTCTTGTTAATTCAGTTCCCTTCCAGTTAATTATTTTCCCTTCTAAATTACTGATGGCCATGATGAAAGTATCCAAACAGTTAGATTGCCTAACTTTTACATATTCTAGAGGCCAATTTTATACAAACTAGTGTTTAAAAACAAAAGAATGCATTGCCTTTACTTGATCTATATTGGGTAAATTTCTTTTAATTTACAAATACATTGTAATACCCCCCCTTTTATGCCCTAAGTAAGTGGTAATTGTTTAAACGTTTATTGTACTTGTTTTTTGGTGAGGAGCTCAAGGCCAAGGCCCCACCAATAAAACCTAGTGAGTTAGGTGATTGATTCCCAAAATTTTAGGAGACATAAAACATTGGCGCAATTTAGGCGACAAGGAACTAAATTGACTAGGGGGAGAGATATATAGGAGTCCTTTAGGAATTTTAACTTTCGATATAACCTACTTATGGATAACTAACCGATAAAAATGAGTGGAATTGAATAGCATCGCCTAAAGAAGTGAATTGTTATCTCTCGGTTGACAACTTAAACAAGGAAGTAAGAGACACATAAGTAACCTTGGTGAGTGAACAATCATGACATACTACACTTATGAAAGTATGCTACTCCCCGCAAGTTGGAAATCATCTACCATATCTCTAAAACATGAAACTTGTATTAAGGGGAAACTCACATGCCTAAATATATCCAGCCTTTAAACAGGGTAACTTCAAACGAGTTGAAGAAATTTTTTCATATGGATAACTCCTAAGAAACTAGGGTTATTATATTAGATATATAATACTCTAATTTTCAACCAACATCTATTTTATTACTTAAATTTTAACGGGAGTGCTCACAATGAAAAAGGGAATAATCCCTTGAGCGATGAAGAAGACTTAGTTATTATAATACTCACCATCTTATCGATACTTGTTGAATGAATAAATGCAAATTAAAAGGTTGACCTCAAGATGGTCGAGTGTTTAACATGGGAATTTTATTTTTAAGCATTAATGGGTAAATTGTAAAGCGTGTGAATTCCTAGAGGAAAATGTGGGAATTATTCCCTTAATGAAGAACACATTTCCTTATGTCAGGAAACTTTAGACAGCTGGAGGAATCATTGCCCCACTTGACTCCTGGATAGCAAACAAAAGGGGAAACCGAGTTATTTCCAACAGCTATCCAAATGTTTTTGAGAGCAATCTCTGCCTTGATAAGGGGAGCGATTGTAGCATTTCGAAAAGGTGAAAAGATAACAATAAAATAAAAAATATGTATACCTGCACCTTTGGGAAGCAAGGGGGAATCTGCGTCCTTATAAAGAGATCTAGGCATTAGGGAAAGGGGGGAAAGGGAGGAAAAAATGACCTCTGTGTTGAAGATAGAGATCTCTAGGATTTTCTAGAAGAGGGGACCTCTGCATGGAGATGAGAACAACCTTTGTGTTTTTTTTGGGTAAAGGATTTCCTTGAGGAAAGAGAAATTAGGGATTCTGGGAAGTGCCAATGCATCATCTTAGAGTAGGTTGGGGTTGTAATGGTGATCTGAACCAAGGAAGAACTTTGGTTTGTGGTTTGATGATCAAGATGAATTCAGGAGAGAGCAGCATTGTTCAAGGAATCATCAGTGGACTGCATTCAATCCTTGGTATTCATTTTTTGCATTGTGGGTTTCATGTTATATATATATATATATATATATACATAGAGAGAGAGAGATATATATGTCAGACTATACCTCGACCCGCATCAGCGCGCCAACAGATTCGAATTCCCTTGAAAGCATTAAGGCATCTTTTGAACTGATTACTCTATTATGTATATCAAACTATACCTTGACCTGTATCAGTATGCCAAAAGATTTGAATCTCCTTGGAAGCACTTGGGCGTGTCATGTATGAGTGTGGGATGAAATTAATACAACTAAGGTCACATCTCTTACCTGGAAAAAGTAACCTGCGATTACTTTTTTTTCTTCAGATTTGAATCATAGAAAAGGAATGACGTCAATATGACAGGGGTTGCATGGGTTGGATAGGTCATTATTTTTCTGGTTATGTGATTTTATAGCCCTCTAACTTTGATGGCATGACTTAGTTTGTATTTTTTTTGCCAACAAATTTTGCCTATGGGTGTATGCAGAACAACAACCCAAGACCCAGTATTGGGTTTCCTTGTTCGGCTTAGGATTTATTTCTTCCTTTAAAAAGAAAAAGGTTTAATCCAAAGTAAACATTTTAATACTTTGCACATTGTTGTGTATGATTTTCCTTCATACATTCCTTTTTCCTGCAGTGAAATTTATCTGCAGTATGGAATTTGTTAGGCATATACATTTTACGGTTTGCATTAATGATACTATATATATCTGTATTGGATTAGTTGTATATGATTCCCCTCTATGTTCAAAGCTTCCCCAACATTTTTTAATATGATCTCAAAGGTTTCATTAGTGGGGAATTGAAAACTCTGAGCTTCGATTCATTTTAGATATGAACCCCCCACAATGAGTTCTAAGTGTATGTTGAACTCTGAACATGATCTCCACCCGTTGCCTTGTCTAAGGGGAAATAGAAACCTTGCCTTTGGTTTTTCTTTTATATGGTTTTTGAGCTTGTCTATCTTCTAGTTAAACATAACCAGTGGACTGCATCCCTTCGGTCTAGAAAAAGGTCCTTAAAAGTTAAATCGTTTTCCTATGTTGAAGTAGAGTTGGGTTACGAGTATAATAACCATTGAGGTCATCTTCATCCTCGAAGAGCATCTTAGTGTTGGGTTTAGAAAGGACTAGTTAAAACTTATGTCATTGTTTGATCTTAGGATGGTATAGTTTATAACTACTCTCAGTGAGAGAGTCTGTAAGAAGAAAGGAAAGAAAGTGTGGCCACAATGTGTTGCAGATTGTAACCTTTAATATAGTGAATATGACATGATGTGAATAGTTTTCTGGACGTAGCCCATAGATATTGGGTGAACCACCTACATTGGTGTCTCTCTTGTTCTGTGCCTAAATGCTTCTTTTTCCTCGTATTGTATTATGCATTTAATATACTGTTCTGCAACTTGGATATTTAATTTAATGCTTCAAAAAGGATAATCAAGAAAATTTATTAGTATCTTAAAGATTATTGTTAGCATACTAGTATTGTTCAAAGAGCACTATGATGACTAAACGCTTGTGGACTACACCTCTTAAACTTATGAATAGTAATTGTATTTGATTTACTTAAGATATTGTCATCAATACTACTAATATATTGTAGGCCATTGATACAACTGAAAGTGTCCTTCTTATGCTTCCTTAGTTAAAAGTAATCAATGCATAGTCATTCAAAGACAACACCCCTCTATTAAGAGGAAAACATTTTATGAAAAACTAGAATACATCGTATGTATGTTTAGCTCTCAAAGTTTATGTTATTATTAGCATTCATATTACAAATGAAGTTACATCATGTTATAGCTGCAAGGTTAAGCTTTCATTGGAAGGCTATATCCTAAAGGACTCTTAGGAGGATGAAAATGTATAAGCAACTTTGTCATAATATTTTGATTTTATATACTTGTGTGAGTCATGAATACGATGCTGCAGATATATCTTGTTAGTAAGATTGATTTTTGAAACAATTTGAGAGTAGAAATAAGTCCGGTGTTTATTATGAAGGTATGAGTTGTCTTTCTTAGGATTATTTTGTAGTATTGGAGAGGTTATACACTCTCCTAATGATGATGTAAATAGTACTATGGTTTCTTCTGGATATTCTAAATACGAAAGGTTTATTTTGATGTTTATGATATGCAAACAATTTAATAATATGATGATTGTTTATTTTGATGAATTTAATATACATTAATAAGCATATATATATGGAGTAAAAAGACAAAATTATTCCTAAGGTTCCTACCTAACATGTTAAGCATCATATGAACCTTTGTTTAGGAAGGATTTCAACAAATGACTTTCATACTGTTAAGTCATTAGTTTGGGGTGAATGACTTACCTATTGTTTTAATGAATATATTTCCATTCACAAATTTTCAAAGATGATTGTCCAAAGGAGGAAATACATTTTGAAAAATAAATTTTTTTTTTCATTTGTGCTGATATGGGTATGTCATAGATGGTATCAAAGCGAGGTTGACAGCACTCGGGCCTAATCTTTTTTAATCATCTTTTATGACTCTATTCTTGTGTTAAGGAGGGAGTTATGTTAGGTAACTACCACCTTAGGGATGATTCGTCTCTAATATAGTGAATCGTGATACGTTCCACCACATTGGATAAAGTGTGTTGTAGCAATGATGAAAGTTATTATGGAAATAGGAGATTGATTTCGAGAAATAATGTGCTAGAACCTGTGGTTACCCTTAGTGAACACTATTCAATTTATGTCTTCTTAATAGAGTTTTAAATCATATGTATTTGAAGCTTTCTCTACTATGTTTTGATAAAATCACAATGGCTCCACTTAGAAGTATATTTTTTCCTCTAAAGGAACTATATAAGCAACTAGAACTTCTATGTCCCTAGCATGCACTCATAGATATTGTGAAAAGTTGGAATGTCCCTTCAATTGAAATTATCCAAATATAGATGAGTAAGGATGTCTAGAGATATTTATATTTGAAAATGATAAGTGGATGAATGTTGTAAAATGTTATATGCTAACATTACAGGAATTTTGCAAGGAACACTATCAATTGAAGCTGACTGTTAGTAAAAAAATATTCACGGGCTTAAGAAGTAGAGTCAAACCACTAAAGAATGAGTGATTCTTTACTTTTATCTTAAAATTTTGGATATCGATATTTTTATGAACCAAAGATTAATTGTGGATTAAGTTGTGTGTACTGACATTGCAGGGTTTTACTGTGATTTGACCATTGTCATGATCAATGTAAGACATGTATTTTAAATCCACTTGTAAATAAGTGATCTCAAATGCTCAAAGATGATTTATTATAAGATTGTATGAACCATGAATGATGGTAAGGGTACAAATCAATATAACCTAGGAAATTTTGATTAAATGGATGAAAATTAATGTTTATCGATAAATGCTAATTATATTAACCATGAAGCCAATTTCACGAATCAGCACAATGATAGTAAAGTCACGCTAATCGCTAAAGAATATGTGTCAACTAGCCAAAGGTTGCAATTAACATTAAAAATGAATAAGGAAAATACATGCTGCGGGACCACAATCGTGTTAGGCAAGTGACTGCCGTGTGAGCACATTGGTGTTAGGCATACATGCTATGAGAGAACAATGTGTTTGGAAAATGATTGTTGTATGAGCACATTGGTGTTAGGAATATGATGTGGCAAGAAACATTGATGATCTAACTCTACCTTACTTTCTGGGAGGAAAGGAATTCCTGGACTCAAGCTAGGAGGCTCGAGGGGAACCATGAAAGAGTTATGATATCAATATCAAGACCTAGGCAAAACTAGACATCTAGAAGACATGATGATGTTTGATGTCATTGAGGAGAAAAATTTTGACTAGTGATCAAAAGGGAGAGTAACCTCAGAAATAGACATAAGACCACACAAGAATTGGAAAGAAACTCAATAGAGAGTTTGAAAAATAACCAAAACGAAAGACGTGCTAATGAATCTTCCAAGTAATTAGATGGTTACATGTATTGATTTGTAAATGTAAAGGAAGGATTTCTTCATCTTTAAGACTATTTATCTATCCAAGGGTTGGAGATAAAATACGTCCTCCCAAAATATCAATAATTATGTTTTTCGAATGAATCACTTGCTTTATGGAAAAATAATTATTATGATAGAAGACGTTCCATAAATTGCAAATTGTTATAATGCAAAAGGATTGATGGCTTATGTTTAAGTTGAATTATAATTTTGGACATGATTTACTAAAAATTTTGTGTTAGAAATGATCTTGTTGCAGGTCTTGAACGATAGATACTTAAAAAGATACAAAAATATCTCAGGAGATCAGAAAAAAAAAAGACAAAACAAGAAAAGATGACAGAATAGAATAAGGAAATTGGCTGGAAAAAAAAGAACACTAAGGACGGTGTTATTTTAAGGGGGAAATGATGTAATACCCCCAATTTTATGCCCTAAGTAAGTAGTAATTGTTTAAATGTTTGTTGTACTTGTTTTCTAGTGAGGAGCTCAAGGCCAAGGCCCCACCTATAAAACCAGCTAGTAAGTTAGGTGATTGATTCCCAAAATTTTAGGAGACATAAAACATTGGCGCAATTTAGGCGGCAAGGAACTAAATTGACTAGGGGAAGAGATATATAGGATACCTTTAGGAATTCTAATGTTCGATATAACCTACTTACGGATAACTAATCAATAAAAATGAGTGGAACCGAATAGCATCGCCTACAGAACTGAATTGGTATCTCTCGGTTGACAACTTAAACAAGGAAGTAAGAGACACATAAGTAACCTTGGTGAGTGAAGGGTCATGATATACTACACTTATGAAAGTATGATACTCCCCACAAGTAGGAAATCATCTACCATATCTCTAAAACATGAAACTTGTATTAAGGGGAAACTCACATGCCTAAAGATATCCAGCCTTTAAACAGTGTAACTTCAAACGAGTTGAAGAGAATTTTTCATATGGATAACTCCTAAGAAACTAGGGTTATTATATTAGATATATAATACTCTAATTTTCAACCAACATCTATTTTATTACTTAAATTTTAATGGGAGTGCTCACAAGGAAAAAGGGAATAAGCCCTTGAGCGATGAAGAAGACTTAGTTATTATAATACTCACCGTCTTGTTGATACTTGTTGAACGAATAAATGCCAATTGAAAGGTTGACCTTGAGATGGTCGAGTGTTTAACATCAAAATTTTATTTTTATGCATTAATGGGTAAATTGTAAAGCGTGTGAATTCTTGGACGAAAATGTTGGAATTATTTCCTTAATGAAGAACACATTTCCTTATGTTAGAAAACTTCAGACAGTTGGAGGAATCATTTCCCCACTTGACTCCTAGATATCAAACAAAAGGGGAAACCAAGTTATTTCCAACGGCTATCAAAATGTTTTCAGGAGTAATCTCTGCATTGATAAGGGGAGCGATTGCAGCATTTAGAAAAGTTGAAAACATAATAATAAAATAAAAAATATGTATACCTATTCCTTCGGGAAGTGGGGGGGAATATTTGTCCTTATAAATGGATCTAGGTGTTAGGGAAAGGGGGGAAAGGGAGGAAAAACTAACCTCTACATTGAAGAGAGAGATATTCGGGATTTGCTACAAGAGGGGAGCTCTACGTGGGGAGGATAATAGCCTTTGCGTTTTTTTTTGGGAAAGGATTTCCTTGAGGGAAGAGAAATCGGGGATTCTGGGAAGTGCCAATGCATCATCTCAAAGTAGGTTGGGGTTGCAATGGCGATCTGAACCAGGGAAGAAATTTGGTCTATGTTTTGATGATTAAGACGAATTTAGGAGAGAGTAGCATTGTTCTGGGAATCATCGATGGACTGCATTCACTCCTTGGTATCTAGTTTCTGCATTGTGGGTTTCATGTTTATATATATATATATATATATATATATATATGCAGAACGATACCCTTGGAATGTGATTTTATATAGTATGCGGAGAACACTGAGGTGTCCTTTGAACTGATTATTCTTATTATATATATATGACTATACCTCGACCTACATCAGCCTAGCGGTAGATTCAAATTCCCTTGAAAGCATTAAGATGTATTTTGAACTGATTACTCTATTATGTATATCAAACTATACCTTGACCTGTATCAGTACACCGGTAGATTTGAATCTCCTTGAAAGCATTGGGGCGTGGATGCGATTTTATGTGATATAAGATTGGTTATATTTTCACATATGAAGACTATAACCTCCGCGTGTCATGTATGAGTGTGGGACAATGTTAATACAACTAAGGTCACATCTCTTACCTAGAAAAAGTAACCTGGGAGTACTTGTTTTTTTCAAATTTGAATCATAGAAAAGGAAGGGCATCAATATGACTGGGGTTTCATTAGTTGGATAGGTCATGATTTTTCTAGTTATGTGATTTTACATCCCTCTGACTTTGATGGTAGGAATTATTTTGTATTTTTGCTCCCAACGAATTTTTCCTACCGGTGTATGTGGAACAACAACCCGAGACCCAGTATTGGGTTTCCTTATTCGGCTTAGGATTTATTTCTGCCTTTAAAAAGAAAATGTTTAATCCGAAGTAAACATTTTAATAGTTTTCACATTGCGGTGTATGATTTTCCTTCATACATTCCTTTTACCTGCAATGAAATTTATCCGCAGTATGGAATTTGTTAGGTGTATACATTTTCTAATTTGCATTGATGATACTATATATATTTGTGATGGATTAGTTGTATATGATTCCCCTTTGTGTTCAAAGCTTCCCCAACGTTTTTTAATATGATATCAAAGGTTGCATTAGTGGGGAATTGAAAACTCTGAGCTTCGATTCATTTTAGATATGAGCCCCCCACAACGAGTTCTAAGTGTATGCTAAACTTTGAACATGATCTCCACCCGTTGCCTTGGCTAAGGGGAAATAGAAACCTTGCCTTCGGTTTTTATTTTATATGGTTTTTGAGCTTGTCTATCTTCTAGTTAAACATAACCAGTGGACTGCATCCGTTTGGTCTAGAGAAAGGTCCTTAAAAGTTAAATATTTTTCCTATGTTCGAGTAGAGTCGGGTTAGGAGTCTAATAACAAACTAGGTCATCTTCATCCTTGAAGAGCATATTAGTGTTGGGTTTCGAAAGGACTGGTTAAATCTTATGTCGCTGTTTGATCTTAGGATGGTATAGTTTATAAGTACTCTCAGTGAGAGAGTCTATAAGAAGAAAGGAAAAAAATTGTGGCAACAATGTGTTGCAGATTGTAACCTTTAGTATAATGAATATCACGTGATGTGAATAGTTTTGTGGACGTAGCCCATAGATATTGGGTGAACCACCTACATTGGTGTCTTTCTTGTTCCGTGCACAAATGCTTCTTTTTCCTCGTATTGTATTGTGCATTTAACATATTATTCTGCATCCTAGATATTTAATTTAATGCTTCAGAAAGGATAATCAAGAAAATTTATTAGTATCTTGAAGATTATTGTCGGCATACTAGTATTGTTCAAAGAGCACTATGATGACTAAATGCTTGTGGACTACACCTCTTAAACTTATGAATAGTAATTGTATTTGATTTACTAAAGATATTGTCATCAATACTACTAATATATTGTTGGCCATTGATACAACTGAAAGTGTCCCTCTTATGCTTCCTTAGTTAAAAGTAATCAATCCATAGTCCTTCAAAGATAACACCCATCTATTAAGAGGAAATTTTTTTATGAAAAACTAGAATACATCGTATGTATGTTTAGCTCGCAAAGTTTATGTTATTATTAGCATTCGTATTACAAATGAAGTTACATCATGTTATAGCTGCAAGGTTAAGCTTTCATTGGAAGGCTATATCCTAAAGGACTCTTAGGAAGATGAAAATGTATAAGCAAATTTTTCATAAGATTTTGATTTTATATACTTGTATGAGTCATGAATATGATGATGCAGATATATCTCATTAGTAAGATTGATTTTTGAAACATTTTGAGAGTATAAATAAGTCGGGTGTTTATTATGAAGATATGAGTTGTCTTTCTAAGGAATATTTTTTAGTATTGGAGAGGTTACACACTCTCCTAATGATGATGTAAATAGTACTATGGTTTCTTCTAGGTATTCTAAATACAAAAGGTTTATTTTGATATTTATGATATGCAGACAATCTAATAATATAATGATTGTTTATTTTGATGAAGTTAATATACATTATTCAGCATATATATATGGAGTAAAAAGCCAGAATTGTTCCTAAGGTTCCTACCTAACATGTTAAGTATCATATGAACCTTTGTTTAGGAAGGATTGCAATGAATGACTTTCATACTATTGACTCATTATTTTGGGGTGAATGACTTACCTATTTAAATGTAGTCATTACGCAGTAGAAGATTTGTACGAGGGAGATGCGTTAGCAAGTTGAAACTCTCGACGTTTCGATCCCTACTTTGGGATCATCATGAGGAGACAATCGAAGACGGTCTTCGATTGTCTTCCCAGAGTAGGGATCGAAACGTCGAGAGTTTCAACTTGCTAACGCAGCTCCCTCTTACAAGACTTACCGATTGTTTTAATGAATATATGTCCATTCACAAATTTTCAAAGATGATTGTCCAAAAGAGGAAATAGGTTTTGCAAAATACTTTTTTTTCATTTTTACTGATATGGGTATGTCACATACATGTTTTATAAATCTCCCAAATTCTTATATCAAGAGATTTAATTATTTAAAATTATAGAAAAATATGGACTTCATGTACTAAGAGTCCAAATAAAATAGCAAACTACATAGGAATATTTGCCCTGATAAGGAAATCCATATAAAAAACAAAAATCCTTGATTATATATCTAGGGAAATTCAACTAGGGTTTTGTAGTCTTGGAGGTTGGTCTACTGGTTGTTCTAGTATTTAGTGAAGGTCTCATATTTACAATCTCATCACCATCGGCTCCAAGATTTTTAGCCAATTGACTTGCCTCAAAGAAACAGCTCACATAATCCCCCATGTATTTATTTGCCTCCCTCATGTTCGTTTTCTTCCCTATCTCCTCTGGTTAACTCTTAAGAGTATAATCTTCATTCAACTGAGACGCTAACTGCACTGGTTCCTCTTGAAACTCGCTTATCTTTGCTTCCTCCTTCGGTTCGTTGAGCCTAATATTTAGAGTGCTCGCAAGTGTCTTTGCAAGGCCATCCATACCCACAAGTTTTAATTATTATACATGTGGGTCACGGATTAGAGTACTAACTTTTATCAAAAGTTGTAACAAAGACAAATTCGATTTAACAATTTCTTATAATAAGAACAAGATTTGTCATCTGCGAGACCTTTCACAGCAAAAAAGTTCAAAGATTAGTTATGTAGAAGAAGAGAAGTACATGTGCAATCTGTTCTTGGGTTGTTGTGTTTCTGTACAACAGCTTCAAAAGTCCCAGCCCACGCATCTCCCTTGGTCAAGAAATCAGATTTGAGATTGGATAACTTCTTGACCGTTGCTACCAATTATGAATGCTCAAACTTAGATGACTCAATTACCAATTTAAGTTGAAAACATTTAGTTAAGTTAGACGGGAATATATTACCAACAACGATATTTTATTTTTACTTTGCTTTGTGCATATGTTGGAAGCATTATTTTATTTTTGTTTACATGATATGCATATCTTGGAAACATTATTTTATTTTAGTTTACATGATAGGTATTTATAGTTTACATGATATGTATATGACAGTATTTTATTTTTAGTTTGAATGATAAGTATATGCTGGAAGATGAAACACTCATTCACCATTATATTCTATCCCCTTGGCAAGGGGCTTTCCCAAGTGTGATATCAAACAACGGAATATGTGACTTAGTTTACTGCCACACCAAGGGTGTGACATGGGGTTAATACAATTCGTAGATAACTTGAAAAACCAAAATTGAGTGTTGTTTCCTTACAAATAAATGTTTCTCAATAATGGTTAGGTTGCTAATTTAATTGAAAAAACCAGAATTGAGTGCTTTTTAATTTAATAATGGTTAGGTTACTCATTTAATTTAGTTTAATTGATAAACTTTATTCATTTATATTTTATAGTTATTTTTTTTATTTAAAAGATAAAGTTTTAAAAAGATAATTGAAAAACCAGAATTGAGTATTTTTTAATTGAATAATTGTTAGGTTACTCATTTAATTTAGTTTAATTGATCAACTTTATTCATTTACATTTGATAGTTATTTTTTTTATTTAAAAGATAATGTTTAAAGCCATAATTGAGTGTTTTTTAATTGAATAATGGGTAGGTTACTAATTTAATTTAGTTTAATTGATAAAATTTATTCATTTAGATTTAGTAGTTTTTTTTTAAAGATAACGTTTTAAAACCAGAATTGAGTGTTTTTTAATTGAATAATGGTTAGGTTACTAATTTAATTTAGTTTAATTGATAAACTTTATTCATTTAGATTTTATAGTTATTTTTTATTTAAAAGATAACGTTTTGAGTGATACATAATTTCATCATTTTTATTATACGTTAATATAATACTAATATTATTAATTAGCTAAAGCACGTTAAAAGCATATACTCATAAATATTTAATACCAAAAGACTATTTGGAGTGACATAATTAGCATTTAATATCAAGGATATTTTGAAGTGACTTAATTTTCCTTACATAAGAGTAATGAAATGATAAGTTTTTCCATTACAAAACCTAGAAAAAAAGAATCACTTCAAAACTCTAGCCTTTCCTTCAAATTTGTAAATCTATATAGCTAAAGTTTTAGCAGTGTTAAATTTATCACTAATTAAACTACACGTCTAACTTCCTCCTAATTATGTACATCCATATACCCATTTTCAATTGCATTGTATGTATCATTTATGCTCAAAATGAAATCTACAACGACCAAACTTACACTGCAGATTGATGCACTGGCTCTAACACTCTCCCTAGATTGGCATATCGATGTCGTCTGTGGATTAGGTTAACAACCACATTTGAGGGACTTAATACCACATAGGATTGTTCTTTATCTTTGGCCCCGAGTCAACGTTAATGGAGGTTCATACTTTCATGTTATATTGATCATGATCACTTTAAAATGATTTATGTTACTTTAAATATTGAGTGTTACACTGAGTTACACACAGTAATAATACAAATTTCACTCCGTCCCAGAGATATCTTATTTCTCAAATTGCTAAATGAATTCATAAACTTGAGAGTATGGGATAATTTCAAATTAATCAAGACCTAGTGTCATGGTATATTTGGTATTTCAAAATTTCCCCACATTCCTAAAATGGAACGGAGCTTCCACAAAATACCATATCATACGCCAATTTCATGTAAAAGTGAATTAAAATCAAATAGATTGACGAAATGTTTTTATTTTGATAGTAAATTTTATATTCTAATGTTAGAATAAATTCCATAGCATGGATGTATGTAACATTCGATTAAGAAGTAAAATTGCAGAACCCACGAGTTCAGAGTTGAAGTCCACATCAATTTATGACAAACATAAAATCCCAACTAAAGCGACCTCATGGGAAAAGCAGATGAAGCCCTCTCTAGTAACACTTATACGATAATGAAGATCATTTCCCACCATATGGATGTAGTGTTGATGAGAATCGAAATTTATAAAAGGTAATTGCATTACATTTATGTATAGTGGAGCTAGAACTAGAGTAGATTATGAAAACCAATATGCACTCTACAAGAGACTGTTTAATGCACATGCTGTGAGGGCATCCGAAGGTAATCGGTTTACGAAATGTGACTTCGGGTTTCATATGGGTCAAGTCGGGCATGAGGTGACCATCATGGCACATAGCACCACCATGTTCCATCCATCGACCAATATGCATCAGCATGCATGAGGGCATGGCCCTTGATGTAGTAAGCATCATTGCACTGAAATTGAACACACATACATTGGGTTGATTGTGATAACATGGCTTGAAAATTGGGATATATACACCAGCTGGGAGATATTCACCAAGACGCGGCAAGGACGAGGAGAGAAACTCATATTAAATTCCCAAGGGATGTGCAACTACATGGGCCAATCATGGCATTAAACTACCCACATTATTTCCCAGGCTTCCCACTTGTCTGAAAGCATTCTCAACCTGAGTGTTGTTTTCCTCTTTGCATGGACCTCGTAACTGATCTCACAAAAAACATGAGGAAAAATCTTGTTTGCTGCAACTACATCCACTAGTTCTAATTGGTTGAATACATCGAGCATTGTTTTCCTCATGCTGCTTGCATTCTTCTTTGCCTGCAAATAACTCCCACGAAGGAAAACAAAAAGATACTATTTGAGGCTACTGCACTCCACAGGAGGAAATCACTGGTTCACTGTGTTGAGTCCTGTTTGTTGCAACTGCACCCTACAAGAGGAACTTGCTGGTACACTGCATCACCTTATGACAATTTAGGTTCCTCTCCAATCCAATTGATATAATTTTAAAAACTGTATCTCTTTTATTTATTTATGTGGCTTGTTTGTTTAAGTAATTGCTCTGGGGACATAATGGGAACTGAATGAGTAAAGGTATAACATAAGAAATGATTTCCTTATATAAGTGGAATACACACCATAGAAGATAAGCTAAGCAACTTATAGCTTTTCCTTCCACTTTTCAGGATAATATTAGGATTGAAAATAACACAACCCTACCCAAACGATAATCTATTGTAGTTCACCAGCAAGGAAGTAATTGTCTGTGTTTTCTCTTTTTAAGTTACATTTTCAACCCTTGATGGATTCAGATGCCTAGGACAAAGAACGAGGGAATTAGAAAAGGTAATTTTGCAACGGAGGTATTCTACCAAGGTGTTCGAATAGCGGTTTCAGATACACCATAGCTATGAAATAGATGACAATGTCTCCAATAAAATAAGAGAATCCATTTGGAGCCATTATCATTATTGTTATAAATTGGAGCCATTATCGTTATTGTTATATATTGGGTGCTCCAATAAAATAAGGGAATCCATTTGGATTATGCTTTATGGATAAGGAGTTGATAAAATTATTGTTGAGGGTAATTCTATCAATTACCGACACTTATTAATGAAAAAAAATTAGAAAACCAAATTTAGACTTAAGCATAAGTACTTATATGAAGTATTGCATCTACACTTGGATTGAGAACTTTCTGAAGATATCACATCTAGTTATCCCCTACTTTGTTTATATACCTTTTAACTGATTATTTTGTAGGTTATAGTATAATAGTTTATAAGGATTTTATTTTTGTATGTGATTGTCTAGAGGTTTTATAATGAGAAAGTGGGAGGAGATTAATGAGTTGGAAGCTGAAGATCCAAAAGATATGGTAGAGTTTTTCACTGAATATTTGACATGGAAAGAAATATGGGGGGAGCAAGTTGCAATTATTCCATACTGTAGACTTCAAGACATTATTAAAGGAGAGCAAGCGAAAAAATTTCCCCTACTCAATTTTTTGTTCATACTCGATGAACTCGAAAAGTCGAGGAGATCGAAAAAATTCAATTTGGCACATATTTGGAGTATGCTATGTGAGCCTTTATAGTTACTCATATTTGATTGTGTTAAACATGCCTATATACTTTTTTATTTTATCATTCAAGTTAATCAATAAAAAAACATGCATTTAGATTTTTAATCTATTGTAAATATATATGATAGGTATTGTTGTGCATATGGTCGGGAGTCCACTCGTAAAGTCTGGGATGATAGGATTACAATGACTGGAATTCAAACTACAATGAAGAAACATAGTTTATGACAAAGAATTAAAGTTGGTTTCTAGTTCCACTTCATTGTGCATCGACTCTTCCTTAGACCAAATGATGTTGTTATTACATATACAACATGTAGGCATATTGATAAATGTGGTGTTGTGTGTCATGGGAAGGATGTGGCTGGTAGGACTCAAAATTTCAATTATGCACCACATCTAACGAATAATATGTGATCCAATGTAAAACAGATGGTTGAAGATGGTTTTAATGTCACAATGATATGGGATAAATTAATTCATGATGTGGAGTATGAATATGGACAAATGTTTGCAGGGATAGCTCAAGATGCCTTGCCAACAAGACAAGATATTTTAAACATGTACAATGATATAAAAATACAAGAATATGTGAAGGACCAAAGTGATCCAACTAGTGCGGATTATTGGTACAATCAGTTTTTAGATAAGTTTTTTCTCTACCAAAAACATGATGTTATGCAAAACATTCCATTTATCATTGATATACAAACAATTTGGATACGATCAATGATGGTGAAATACTTACACAGTAATTTGTTATATCCATGGACTCTACATTCATTAGAAACAAATATGGGGTGAGTAAAAATATCTCATGGGTCTCATATAATTATATTTATTAAAATGATTTCCTATGTGTGGACTTTAAATATAATTATGTGTTGTTTGTAATGCAGTATCAACTTTATACACTAATGATTTTCGACAAGAACCATAATGGCATCCCAGTAGATTGGGTTATTTCATCATTTAATACTACAGATGATATTAAAAAATGGTTATCATCATTATTTGGGATTGGAATTAAAGAACGTCAAGATTGTTAAGTTCATGCTTTTCTTATAGATGATGTTCTAGCTGAGATTAAGGATTTAAGGTGATTTGCTTAAATATTTTCATAAGGGATGGGGATATATCAATAATGTTTCAATACGTATATACATATATTAATCTCTTTTAGTACAATGGCATTATAGGTGCTTAACTAAATCATCATTGTTATTCTGTGCATTGCATGTTCGTCGTGCATGAATGAAGAAAGTTTTAAGCAAGGTTAGTGGAAAGGAAAATAGAGTCTCAATTTTTCATGCTCTAAGAGAAATAATGCAATCATGTAAGGATGATAGCTCTATAGAAAAAGAAGTCGCAAATATCCTTGAAGAATTACAAGATCAAGAAAAGTTTTGGGGTATTTCAAAACCACGTGGCTAAACAACAACAAATTTTGTAATCATTTTTTTGTAGTTGTGTCATGATTATATTCTAATTCTCTACTCCACTATTTTTAGTCACCACTTTGTATCTAACCCCCTTCATTTTCTAGATATGTGGGCAAAATCTTACAAAAAGTTTCCACATTCAAATCAAGACACAAATAATGCGGTTGAGTTGTACCATAGTTACCTAAAGAAATTGTACCTTGATGAGATGAACAAGGAATTCCACAGGAGGGTTGGCTGGTGCATTCATGTTTTGATGGAAAATGTAGAACCTTATTACATTCACATGCAACATTTAAATCAAGCTGGTATTATACAACCTAGAAAATATCGTGAACGACTGGCTAGAAGCGAGTGCAAAGCAAATAAAATCCCAGATGAAGAATGTATATGTGATGAAAATAATAACAATGAATATTCGGTTTGTAGCCAAAATAACAATAATCGTGATACCTCGTACAAGGTCATATATACAAGTTTCGATTTTTATTTTTTTATGTGGTTGGATTGGAATTTGAATGGAAATGTTTGTAAACATGTAATAAAGGTTAGCATGGTGTTAGTAAAAGTGTTTTTGGTGAGCATGTATCACCAAATTTTTTTGGTGTTATCATTGAGAGTCCTAGAGTTCTAGTTTATTTAAATGAACTGGTTGTTTTAAGCCCAGAAATCCAAGCAAAGCTTCATCCATGCTTTGAATCTTCTAATGGTAATTTCTCAAATCATGTTGATTTCCCAACTATAGGAAAAGATAATGCCATGTATGAGTTCGATGAATTGAAATTTATTATGTCATCAACTCATCAAACACTTAAGGTTTTGTTAAATATAAAACCTACAAGTTTGGACCATGCACACATACTTAACACCCTATTGTCAGGTGTAGGTGAAGAGTGCAATAAAATATTTGACTGTACTATAACTCCATCTGAGATCACTAAACAAATACATCATAGTTTTTTGAGCCTTCTTCATAAAAAAATACAACATGGTCAAGAATTGCATTCAAAAAAAGATGCAATAGAATTTAAAAGGGTTGGACGGGTTCGTATAAAAAGGAAAATCATGGATGAGAAAATGGATATTTCTTCTGGAAAACAAAGAATGGTTGAGCATAGATCAAATATAGTGCAATTCTCTGTTCTATACAATAGAGGTATTTAAATATAACTTTAAATGTTAATTCATTTGAAATAAGGTACATGTCTAAACCAAATGCCTACATCTAATTATTTTCATGGTTATTGTTACAATTGAGGGATCCACGTATCACTCTATTCAAAGTTTCCAACTTCCATTATTTAACGACAGTGTTGTCGAGGCTAGCTCATTATTGGTTGGCAATTCAACACCATAATTAATAGTGAACAATACATTCAACCCACTACCATAGAGAAACAACACCATAATTAGTAGCTCATTGTTGGTTGATACAACAACAACAAATGCAGAAGTCAATGATAGATTCAAGCTACGACAAGAGAGACCATCATCAAATATAGCTATTGCAGACAAATTTTTGGTACGAACATTACCAAATACATGTCCAACAATGCCATCAATTCCATACTTGAACATATGACATGATTTGTTCGAAGGTCAACATATTTGACAAAAGATAAATACTTATAAAATATTTTATAGGTTCAACACAATTTTTTTATCAATTATGTATGAGTTTCAAAATAATATAGCATACAAAATCCTACACTTATTAATAAACTTCTTCATGAAATTTGACAAGCCTTCATTATGTCCTAAACATTATTTATTTTCTCAGTATCTTGATATTTACCAAATGTATGGCTACATAGTGTAGTATTGCATGTTCTTTTCATATTGTGAGATCAATTATATTTTATATTATTTAATGATTTAGTACATGTGAATTTTAGATTTGATGTTTTCTTTTGACTCCTCTATATGAAGTGAATGAGATGGAGCTGTTGTAGAGAATGCAGTGAAGGAGACTAATAAACCTGTAAATCACATAATCAAGCAGATAAAGTAAGGTCAACATCCTGAAATTTTGGAATTTTCTTCACACCCAGCATAGTTGATCAGGCAAGTTTGATCAACAATTCCTTTACTTGGGATATTAAGTGGTAAATTCTCTACTTCTGGTGCAGTAGTGGAAGGAGAAATTTTGCTCAATTTGGTTTTTGATCCAAGTGTGAATCTGTAGTAGGAAAAGTTCCTTTTCCTACCGAGGATCTGATAACATATTAAATTGAGCACATAGATTCATGTACCAACAGACAACTCACAAGATAGATCATACAATTTTACTCAGAAATTAAAGAATGAAACAGTGCAAAAATGGCTTGCAACTGTGAATGTTTTCATTAATCAAAAGTAATTAGATAATTAATTACAATGTAGTACAATGGATAAATAGCCTCCTACAATTCAAATCCTTGTGAGGAAATTCGAATTGGTTTGACTCTACCTGACTGCATGGTTAACTGACCTTGTCTAAATCATTATCAGAGTTCAAAACCCCAACTCAAGTGTCTAATTCATTGTTAATTATCATTTAACTAGTCTAACTCACTGAGGTAGGTGAGTAAATGCACCTAACCTGCATGCAAGCTAGAGCTAACTGAGTAGAACTAAATGTAAGAGACTAGAACTGAATGTAACTAACTCCTAACTGAGCTTGACTAGTCACCAACTGAACTCAACTAATGGAGGTTGGTGTCGACACTCCTGGTGGCTCCTAATTTGTAGGGATTGATCTAGGAGGCCCCTAAACTGATGCATGCAAGTGCAATCAATGGAAGTTTCCCTTAATTAGTTTTCCCCACACTTTAGTAACTGGTATATGTGCCCCAATTAGGCCAAGTCAACCCAACGATGCTAGTTACTAAATATAGACTGAAAGGACTCCCGATTTTGACATGATTGACCAAATTGGACAAGGGAGGATTGTAATCCTAACACCCCCCCTGAATGATGACTTGGAAAATTTGTGGGCCCTAGTAACTAAGAACATAGGTCACCCATTACAATAAGTAAAGTTACTGCTCAATACAAGGAGCTGGGGAAGAAACCACATCGGAAAAAATCCCCCCCTCTAACTAAGAAAATAGAATGATGATTCAAGTTTAAAAAACTTGAAAATATGTTGCTGCAACCTTCATCTCTGTGATGTAGCAAAGCATCATTCATGATGTTATGTGCACAGGTATCTTGGGGCCTAGCATGTAGACTTCTCCATATTCTCCCAAAATGATGATGGAAGGAAGGAGGAATGTAACCTTTGCCTATTTCTAGATGAAGAGGTGTATGATCCACTCTATTCTTCTGAAGGTGGTGTAATTGATCAGACCTTGCCTTGTAGCATCTCACAGGGATTTTGTTCAATCTCTCTGAAGGAGGTAGTATTGCATGACATAGTGCAAGGTTCTTTTTCTTTTGTGTGTTAGATGAATTTCCAATAATCTTCCTAGCTTCCCGCTTGGAAGTAGGGACTGAATCTGGATCTGAATCACCTTGAATCTCAATTTCATAAACTAATACAGTTGGTTCTGCAATACTAGTGGAAATTGCAAAAGAAGTAGATGGAATTTTTTAACTTCCATTTCAAGTGGGAGCTGAGAGTACACTGGTTCTGAAAATGGCATTAAGTGTGAGAACTCATATTCCTTGGAGGCATGATTTGGGTCACCCTTCTCTATGATGTTCCCAGTAGAAATATATGTGATATCCACTGAGCTAGGACCAAATATCACTCGCTTTAGAGAGCCAGTATGAGGGTACATAAAGCACATAAGGAGGGTACACAAAGCACATCTTTGAACTAAGGAGGGTACATAAAGCACATCTTTGAACTTTCCATGTTCGATCTTGATAGAAAACTTCCCTTTGGCTCGAGTTTGACTATTATTACCCATCTGAATACTATGACCATCAAAAGACTATAAAGAAGAGAATGATTCTCTTGATGCAACCATATGATTGGAAGCTCCAAAATCAATGAGGAAGGCATGTGTTGTTGAACAGCTAGCCTTCATTGCATGGCATGTCTCTTCATGTTCTTCAGTTTCTTCCTTATGTGCATCCTTCCTTGAGCTAGTAGGTACAATAATGTTATGTTTCTTAAGAAGAAGAGCCATTTCATCATTTTTTCTTCTCATACAGGATATTTCGGGATGAAAACCCCTTCCAAAGTAAGAACAAAGGGTCTTTCCTTTGCCATTCTTCTTGCTTCTCTTTGAGCCTAAAGGCTCATTTGACCACTCTTTCTCCACATGAGACTCATCCTTTTGCTTTCTCTTACCATTCACAACTTTAGGTCCTCCTCCAACCAATGCTTGATCTGTGGAGGATCAAATGATCCCCATTTGGATAAACTTCTCATTCTCATGGGTGAGAGATTCAGTGAAGGAATTAAGAGGGGGAATCCTCCAATTTGGAGTAGTGAGCTTCCCTCAATGAAAGGTTGATACAAATACTGAGTAGTGTATACCAATTTTTGAGAGGATGGAAAGGATGAGTTGATCATCCTCCTTCTTAACCTTGCGCAACTTAAACTAGAACACCAGGTGCTTGAATTTGGTGTAGAAATCATTCAGTGTTTCGAAGTTGGTTGGATGAAGAGAAATAATCTCATTATCTAGATGATAGATCCTCAGGTCATCCTACTTATCAAACAAGGAAGAAAGCTTATCCAAAACCTCCTTGGGAGTCTTCAATACATTGATGTTTAAGAGAATATCTCTAGAGATTGAGAGGCACAAGCATCCATATGCTTCATCAAGCATGTTCCAGTATTTTTCTTTATCAACATAATGAACCAGCTCTACCTTTGTCTCCATTGTGAGTTTGAAGAGTATTTTGGAAAGAAGCTTCATCTCCATGTCCTCCTTCCACTGGTGGTAAATGAAAGGAGTGAGAAGCTCCATTGGAGGGGTCATTTCAAATGCAGTGAAGGAGACTGAGTTGTTGTAGCGAATGTAGTGAAGGAGACTAAGAAACTTGTAAAGCACACAATCAAACAGACAAAGTAAGGTAGACATCCTGCACTTTTGGAATTTTCTTCACACCCAGCGTAGTTGATCAAGCAAGCTTGATCAACAATTCCTTTTCTTGGGATATTAAGTGGTAAATTATTCACTTCTAGTGCAGTATTGGAAGGAGCATTTTTTCTCAATTTTTTTTCATCCAAGTATGAAATTGTAGTAGGAGAAGTTCCTTGTCTTGCTGAGGCTCTGATACCATATTAAATTGAGCACATAGATCTGTGGATGAACACACAGCTCACAAGATAGATCATACAATTTTACTCAGAAATTGAAGAATGAAACAATGCAAAAATAAATTGCAACTGTGAATGATTTCATTAATCAAAAGTAATTAGATAATTAATTACAATGTAGTACAATGGATAAATATCCTCATGCAATTCAAATCCATGTGAGGAAATTCAAATTGGTTTGACTCTACTTGACTGCATGGTTAACTGAACTTGTCTAAATCATTATCAGAGTTCAAAACCCAAACTTAAGTGTCTAATTTAGTGTTAATTATCAGTTAACTAGTCTAATTGACAGAGGCAGGTGAGTAAATGTGCCTCACCTGCATGCAACCATGCAAATCTAGTGCTAACCGAGTAGAATTGAATGTAACAGACTACAACTGAAGGTAACTGACTCCTAACTGATCTGGACTAGTCACCAACTGAACTCAACTAATGGAGGTTGTTGTCGGCACTCCCAGTGTCTCCTAATTTGTAGGGATTGATATAGGAGGCTCCTAAACTGATGCATGCAAGTGCAATCAGTGTTCCCCACACTTTAGTAACTAGTACATGTGCCCCAATTAGGCTAAGTGGACCCAATGGTGCTAGTGACTAAATATAGACTGAAAGGACTACTGATTTAGAGATAATTGACCACATTGGAAAAGGAAGGATTGTAATCCTAACAAGAATACTCTACAATTATCATTTAAATGGAAGAACGTTTCATGCAAACATATTCTAAAAGTATAATACAACTATACAAAAATAACTAATACTAATCAAGATGCATACTTGGTCCATTCTACAACATTGGGAACCACTTCAATACATGGTCTAGATTTTAGTAGATAGCAGGCACATGGAAATCATAATAAGCACAGTCACAAGAAATGAAAAAAACCACCATAGGTCAATATAAACAAGGATTAAATCAAAATCTTCATACATGAATTTCATAAATTGCAGGCATGGTTCTAACACCCATCAACTATGAGATCATGAGTTATATTCATAAACTAATACATCCATACATCGTAGCAACTATCATCTACCGATCAGCAATGAGATCCAAAATCTATAGACATAAATTCATAAAGGCAGACAATGATTTATACAAGCATCACACATAAAAATTAGAATGGTTTCAAAGTAGAACATCTAAATTGTTAAATTTAAAGGATACAACAAACTATTCAAATTCCGTGAGTATTTTAATAGACAAGGTATTCCCCATTATTCTTACAACCTTCTCCCTACCATTTTACTTATGCCAATTAAGTGTTCATAAATCACCCAAACAACCAAGAGAATTAGGCTTATAGCTATCGACACGTGTTCCATATACTGAGGGTGACCTTTATTCTAAGGTTTTACTATTAAAATCCAATTTTCTTCATGTTTATTCATGATGTATACTTATTGTATATGGATTACAAGAAAATATAATATATAGATACACACACACACACACACACACATATATATAAGTGACTACTTGCAAAAAATCACACCATTAAATAAGAACAACATGAATACTTATATGAATGGGGTCTAACCTTTTACCAGATTCTCCCTTAGTAAGTAAAGAATAAATAAAATTATTATCAACTCTCTCACAGAGTCCTTCGTCTTTCCCCATTATATCATTACAAAGTTTGGGGGATATCTCTCTAACATTCCTTTAAACTAGATATAAGTATCAGGTAAACTTATTATATTTCTACTATTTAAAAGAGAGGTCGTTCCTCCATTAAATCACTAAGCAATAAAAAGAAAACAATAGATAAGAACACAGAGATGCCATCTTTCTTATAGCTAAGGTGATAGAGAGACTCTCTTACTACTCAGCAATGTGAAAAGAAAACACATCCAATACAACAATCTACATACAACAATCCTTTCAAAAATTAGTGCAAATGAAACTTGTTATAGATCAACTTGCACTAAGGAATACTTAGAAGAAATCAAACCCGACTATTTGCACTCTATGTTTAAAAGTGATCAAAATGACAAGGATATCAAGCATCGAAAACTATTTGATTTATAATCCAAAAATATTTAATTTTAGGATTTATAATGGTTCAAGTATTCCTATTTACTTCATTTTTCGATAGATAAGCACATTACCTCATAAGAATGAAAACACATATACTTTTTACAAGTATTATGAAATACCTTCTGGTTGCTCTTGGATTCCCTCCATCCAAATAAACACAGTGCCAATAGTACTCCAAGTACTAATCCAAGCTACCCAACATGAAGACAATACCCCTTCTCGGGCGTATCTCCTACCTGTGCTATTCGGGGTGCTTCACGGAACTGAAGTGCTTCCTTTCTCAACACCATGATACCCGGAGGATCTTCATGGATCCCTACTCATGTGACAGTCTTTTACAACACAAATTCGTGTGGAAGGAAGTTTAACCATATGTCTTACACCTAGGCATCCATAGGATGCATATTGGTGCTTAGTTGGCCAAAGGGAAACATGTACCTCCTATACATATATGTAAACATGTAGCTCATGTACATAATTATTTTTAGTTTCACATGTGCCAAATGTCTCTCATGTCATTTGGTTGCTTGCAGTCATGGAACTTTGGTTCCCGTCATGGCCCTTTATATTATTGCCATAACCAAGTCCGTGATGCCTGCACTTCACCATGAATAGTTAGTCACAATATCGAATTGTATAACAATTAATATTTCATGTAATGGTTCCCACTGATAAACAATGTCAATAAACTTTATATGTTATCTTTATTCAATGGGCATAAGCAATCGATTTCTTGACTAATTAGAATTCATAAGTGCAATATAATGATTTGAATCACCCCTTTCCTTGCATAACGATGCTACAATATTAGTATTTATACTTGTGCACTTTTAACATAAATGATATTCATTTTATTTTATTAGTATATGTACAATCATAAAAGTACATACCTCTATCATCATTACGCAACTTTTCAAGTGAGCTTCCTTTCTTAAAACTCAACTACAACAATGAACAATTCCAATGTTCTCATTTTTCATAATGTCATAGAAATACTAATTGTGTCCAAAACTATTTGTTAGTGCAACATTTGACAACATAGTCATAAGGTAAAAATTGTAGTCGTAGAAGACTTTCTCTTAGCTTTTCATATAGAAATAACAACCAAGAAAAAGAAAAGGATGACATCCTCTCAACATGTCACTTCTAGTCCATACACTTTAACCATTATAAAGAAATAGTGATTGGTTTTCTCACGAAATCAAAATGGTACATCATAGTAAAAACCTTTTTAACACCTTTTTAATATAGGATATCCATGGTTTATAAGTACTTAAAGTATTCCACTCTGTAACAAAATGATTATAGTATTCATATTCTTTGCATAACATGTACTTATAATATCACTCTTTATATATGTGCACCTCTTAATAATTACTAGCTACAATTTATATATTCAAACAAAACATGCCTCTAACATCATCATCATGTTGTTATACTTTTTAATATATTGTAAAAGATTTGCAAATCATTCAACAATGTTTGTTCTTCTAAATTCTTTCCATACAGACTTTCTTTTTTGTAGTTTAGTCACTTTAACATAGACATGCTATCTATTTATACTTAATATTATCACACATGTCATGTTCACTTCCTTCAAGTGCTTCAATAGGAATTCATATTGACAATTTTTGTTTCCCTTTATGTTTTATGTGAAGGATATACCCAACATATATATTTTGTGCAATCACTCATCATAGTATCGCCCTTTAATCACATTATGTTATCATTTCCTATTTATTCATTAAAATATAGGAAGACTATTGGAGAACTCATGTCACTTAGCTTGCTCCTATTAGACATCGAATTTTTTTCAAGAAAGAGAAAAAAGGAAATCCAATCAAAACATCACAACTATTCAATTTTCACAGTTCAATAATTTAAAGTCATATAATACATATATCAAAGATACATTTATTATATTAGTGTTCCTAATGATATGCATAATGGTACTATACAGATCATCCTAACCCAATCTTTATAATCTTCTTGAGAATTAGAAAGTGGTTAAAATATAGGTATTCATAATTTCCATGTATTTAAAACTTCAAACCCTTAATTTTGATTCCTTATCATAGCATTCTCAATGTAGTTAAGCCTTAAGGAATAAATAAAACTTCCTTGTTGCTACACATACTTCAAGACATTTCACAATAATGTGATCCACCAACACATATATCTTTCACTATGAGTCACATAAGAAAATCTTCCAAAATATTCCATTGACTATATACACCATTATTCATCATAAATTTCCACATCCATAAGGCAGAGCCATTTAAGAGATCTAAAATTATAATTGTACATAATGGACACATTTACATAGTCATTGGTTTATATAAGTCGCAAGGTTTTGTTTTGTTTTTGTTTTTGTTTTTATTTTATTTTTAAGAGAGCCGAGAAAAGATGAAACAACAATAGAATGGTTGATAAATTCATTCGATCTTACAACCAGAGAGAGAGATTGGCAATATACCTCTATTTGGACATAACTGGATAACTATATTTTAGTTAACAAGTAATTCAGGATTGTTCACAATTTCTGCCCATGTCCAAGATGACAAGGTGCGCTAATGTGGAGGTACTATTTGCTAACTAATCCAAGGATTCACAACATTGGTTATCAACGGTTCTAGACGGAAGTGTCAAACCCTGACTTGTTTAGTGGAAGAAAAAAAAAACCCACACAGTTAAAACTATTCTCTTACACCTATCGCAATCATCCATAAGAGAGTCTTAATACCATGAATAAAATCTTCCGAGTGGCTACCCCGATTTTGGAATAACCCAATCATCAATTTTGACTGAGATTTGAGCATGACTTGTCATAAAAGTAATATTATATAAAAATTATTTTTCATCAATTAAAGTACATTGGAAAACATTCTAGCTCACATTAAGAACTGTTTGTAATTCTCCCTTTTATATTCTAGAAAAATATATTAAAGATATTTTTGTGTAGAGATAAAACTTTCATCATGCAATCCAATATTAAAATTTATAAGGCATAATAACGGGACTAGCACGATATTTATCTCGTTTAATTTCAATAATTGATATCGATAAAGCATGAACCACCTCGTCATAATTTTCCAAATGTACTTCAACTTTCCTTGTTTTAGATGACCAATTGGTCACTCTAGTTTGAACATAATCCTCCTCCATCCATAGGTTTCTCGAAGGAACTTTTCACCCCTCATTTACTTCCTATCATGCAAAAGCTGCAAGGTTAGTTCTCCTTCGTCATTGCATATCCTACTAAATGAATTTTAAAATTTATCGTGCATTCATCATGACAAGGAGAAAGACATATAAAATAAATAATTATTTTATTTTCTATTTTCTTTAATCTGGATTCTAATGATCACATTAGTGAGTTCAAGATGGATTAGTTATATACTTACAGTTCATCCCTTAGAATACAAAGGACTCATAGGGAAAGTCTTCTCCGATATTTACCTCATTTCTTTTCGTTATCTGTAACCAGCCAATCATTATCATTTATCCAACTTATACCTTCTGATTTGCGTTCCGCCCATAAAGGCCCAAGTGTTGCAACTTGAGTTCTGATACCATTTGTAACATACCCAAAAAGCATCAATGTAAATTCTGAGAATTTGGGGGTAATTTTTTTTACTTTTAGTATAACCAACAAATCAACCATGTTAATATCTTGAGAATGTGAAATCACATAATCGTAAAAACTAATATATTCATTAAAAGACTAACATCACAAGTTCTCATTATTTTATCTTAATTCTTTGGCCATACTTCATCTTTCTCACATTGTAAAGATGACTAACACTTTTCCCTAATCTAATGCCATGGTAATAAGATCTTAAAAAAAATTAATTACTTACTTGTAAATCGAGTTATTGAAATCAAAATGTTAAACAAAGGTATTGAATCATTTAACTATCCAAATAGCTTTCCTGGTGACATATATTCCTTTAACTGTATGCTGGAGAGTGTTTTTCATAGACGATTGCTCCAATAAAGATAATGTATCATAATAATTTATTGTGCATCATCCATACATTAAATACCATCATGAAAATGAATATATAAAAAACAAAACAAAAAACATAAAACAAAAACGGAGAGACATCATATACGTGGTTCACCCCATCCATGAGGCTACATCCACCAAAGATTGTTAGTCTTTATATTATTTTATCAAGAGAAGATTTACAATTTCGTGGCACATACACTGCCATTTTCTTTACCTCCAATTTCTTTCACTGAGAATACTCTCCAATTATCATTTAAATGGAATACCTTTTCACGTAAACATATTCCAAAAGTACAGGAGGTCACTCCTCGTCTATACTCTTTAGCAACTATAGAACAATAACTAATAGTAATCAATATGAATATCTGGTCCATCCTGTAGCATTGGGAACCACTTCAATACATGGTCTAGATTTTAGTAGATAGAAGGCACATGGAAATCATAATAAGCACAGTCATAGGCAACAAAAAAAGCCACCATAGATCAATATAAACAAGGCTGAGATGAATATATTCATACATGAATTTCACAAATTGCAAGCATGGTTCTAACACCCATCAACTATGATATCATGAGTTATATTCATAAACTAATACATACATAAACTGTAGCAACTATCATCTACCCATCAACAATGAGATCCAAAATCTATAGACATAAATTCATGAAGGCAGACAATGATTTATACAAGAATCACACATAAAAATTAGAATGGTTTCAAACTAGAACATCTACATTGTTAAATTTTAAGGATACAACAAACTAGTCAAAGTGTGTGATTATTTTTAACACAAAAGGTATTCCCCATTATTTTAACAACCTTCTCCCTACCATTTTACTTATGCCAATTAAGTGTTCATAAATCACCCAAACAACAAAGAGAATTAGGCTTATAGCTATCGACACGTGTTCCATACACTGAAGGTGACCTTTATTCTATGGTTCTACTATTAAAATCCAATTTTCTTCATGACTATTCATGATGTATACTTATTGTATATGGATTACAAGAAAATCTAATATATATATTCATAAGTGAATCTCCTTGCAAACAATCACACCATTAAATAAGAACAACATGAATACCTATATGAATGGGGTCTAGCCTTTTACCGGATTCTCCCTTAGTAAGTAAAGAATAAATAAAATTATTATTAACTCTCTCCGGGAGTCCTCCGTCTTTTTCCCACTATATCATTACAAAGTTTGGGGGATAGCTCTCTAACATTGAGATCACACCTTTAAACCTGAGATAAGTAACAGGTAAACTTATTATATTTCTACTATTTAAAAGAGAGGTCATTCCTCCATTAAATCGCTAAGCAATAAAAAGAAAACAATAGTTAAGAACAGAGAGATGCTATCTTTCTTATGGATAAGGTGATAGAGAGGCTCTTCCTACTACTCAGTAATGCGAAAAGAAAACACATCCAATACAACAATCTACATACAACCATCCATTCAAAAATTGATGCAAAGGCAACTCGTTATAGATCATCCTGCACTAAGGAATACTTAGAAGAAATCAAACCCGACTATTTTGAGACTCTGTTTAAAAGTGATCAAAATGACAAGGATATCATCTATGTTCATTCACAGACAACACCTTGGGAACCGTAAATAAAATGATGGATAAATCTCCTCATTGCAACTGAGAAGATCACCTTTGTTCCTGCACCGTCGAAAACTTGAGGATACAGAAAAAAACAAACAAACAAATGGCTCATCGCCTAAATGCAAAGACTGGGCAAATCATCTATTTTCACATTATGTCGACAACTTGATAAAAACAATGAAATTCGATGGACAAAATGCCTCTTTTTACACATGGTCAAGAATGGGAGAAAGCAAATAAATTTGATGGCATATTGCCTCTTTTCACATACTATCAACAACTTGAATGTTTAAAAGGAATCTATGGACATATCCTTCCAATACAAACTAGGAAGATCAGATTTGAAGGTCATTCAAGAAAAAAATCACATACCTTTTTTCAGAAATCTTAGTTTTTCTCTGTTGTCGAAATTGCATCGCATGCATCGTCCTTCCACGCTTCGAAATCCCGTATCCTTTTTATTCCCTGAATTAGAACCATAAAACCACACCAAAGTCGACTTCCAAGAGGGAAATTTAATAAAAATTTAAAACTTGTCTATATCTGCCCTAACTCCATATTCAGAGGAGATAATGGAAAAAAGAGAGGGCACCACCACCTATGACGAAAAAGAAAGAGCAAAAAATAGGCCTGTCGAAATTAGTACCTCGAGGTAGTGATTCTGTAAAAGCACCCGAAAATGAAATTTGGGGATTCCTGCCCTCCTTTGAACTTCGTGTATGAGTTTTTCGACTAGCATGCAAAGGCATTTAGCTATCCGAGGAAACAACTTCACTAAAATAAGGAAGCTCTTCCATTCTTTTGCTTTTCATTCGCTTTCATCCTGCTCCCCACTGACTTGAATCCTAAAAGACGGTGTTCGAGTCCCTTCTCCGGCTGAGGTCCCAAGAGCCAGGGCCACCTCCACTCCTATTTTTGGCGCAAGCATCTGATTTGGTATTTTTAGGGTTGATTGGTCTAGGGAAATGCATGGGGATAGAGGACTCGATGTGTTCTGAAGGATAAGGGGAACTGGCGACTGCATAGTCTAGTGCACGCAGGTGGCTTTCATCTTGAGATTTCGAGGGCTTCGAGCTTCCAAATTCGTCTTAGATTGAAGCACGAGAGCCCAGGATCGGGCTGAACACCCTCCATACGCCTGCACAGCTCCATTGCGCCCTTGTTGCAGGATCAAAGATGGGAGAGTGAGAGCCATTACTAAGGTTTCCATCCAATTTTTTCTCCGCTCAATTCCTCAAATTTGGATTTTTATTTATAAAAAATGTAGTTATATAATTTTGGATTTATCAAGGAAAATCAAATAGAAATATTAATGAAGTATATAACATTTGATTTTAAATTATGAAAAAATAGAAGTAATTTTTAAATTAAAAAAATCCAAATTAAAAAATTAATAGAAATTGATGATTTAATTTTTTTTTAAAGAATATCAAATTAAAAAATTAATAGAAATCCAAATTTAAGATAAAATTATATTTTTCATATTTTTTAGAAAAAATATATAAATTTATATTCAACATTTTGAAAATTATAAATTATAAATTTAGAATATTTTAAAATAATGGTAAAATATATTACCAATAAAATATATCAATTTACACATTAAATTATGGAAAATTGGAATTGTAATTTAATTAAAAAAAAATATTTATGAAAGAATTAATTAAATACATAAGTTGTGACTTTAAATCTTAAAAATTTGAAATTATATTTCTTTAAAATCTATTTAAAAAATTGAAATGAAATAATTAACCTACTATATTAATTGGAGTATAAGTTTTCATTTGTAAAGACATGGTTAATGATATAATTATAATTTTACAAATTAATTTAAAAATATAATTATATTTCTAAAAATATATAAAAATTAATTTACTAATTATAATTTGAAAAATTAGTTTAAAATTATAATTTTTTTAAATGTTTATGAAAGAGTTGATGAAACTATTAATAAAAATATATAAATTTTAATTTGAACTTATATAGAAGTGGAACTATATGTTTCTGTTTTAAGGAAACTGAGATAAGAGTATTCTCAAGATGGAAGGAATCACTAATATATTTGAAAGAGAACTTAATGAAGCATATCAATTAGGAATTAAAGAATAATTTATCAAAATATATAGATAACAATTTTAAGAATATATATATATATATATATTACACTTATTTATATATAAATTTACATAATTATGAAGATCAATCCATAATTATCAAATTTGATAGAATCATACTAATTATTAATTTTAATATTGTTCACTCTAAACTAATTCACAATGAAATGACCTTGGTGGTAGACACATTTTCATGCACACCAATGCTGAGGTTCATTTCACCCAATGGAAAATGGGATATATCTATTTGTCCATAGTGATTCACAAACACATTTTAATATTCTATTGTCCATTCAAGGTGATCAAAAGTGACAAACTTGCAATGAAATGGTTGAATTTAGCATAGGGATGGATGAGCATGGGGTTATTTAAGTTCTTTTGCTATTTTGTTTTGTTCATTTAAAAGTTATATATATATTTAAAATTGTGTGAAGGTAACACATGACACTCACATTAAAATAAATCATTAAAAAATAAAAATTTTACAATGTTTTCCTTAATAGAAACCTATAAAAAAATTAATTAATTTTTTTTGTTTATTTGAAAACTGTATTTATTTATTTTTCTAAAAATTGTACTATGGCTCTAAATGTGTTTAATCCACACATAACACTTTAATAAAATAGTAAATCATTAAAAAAATAGAAATTTTACAATGTCTTCTCTAACCTAAAGCTCAAAAACAAAAGATATATATCCAAATTAATTAAAGGTAATAAAATTAATTAAACTTAGCTACTTTTAGGAATGTAATTTAGAAGTAGATTTAAGCTCTCAAATAAGAAATATATAATACTAATTTAACTTAGCTTATGTGAATTAAAAAAGCATCCATATTACCTACCTATTGGGTGGTTTTGTGGCTTTTCTTGTTTTTCAAGAGAGAAAAGAAAAACATGATATCATAGAATCTCCACCTCTTGTAACAAACGTACATTCCACCAATAACAATCCAGAAGCAATCAACATTTTCTATGTAGGCCAAAACAAGACTAAAGCACATGGCATGACTGAGATACATATGACAATCTCCAAAAATTATAAAATAACTGAAGACTAATGCCATCCCAGAACCATCCTGTCCAATGAAATCCTCAAAACAAGTCTATAAAAGAAAAACAATGATACAATTTTTTATTGATCGGTTTCCAAAAAATTGTAATTTTATCTTAAAAAAAATGGATCGGTAGCACAATTTTTTGATTAAGGATAAAAATAGGCACTAAATGTAACCTTAAAAAAACTAGAACCATTTATATTTCCCGTTATATAATGAGTTTGTTAAAAAATAATGATATAACACTCATCACAAATAAGAGCAATAATACTTTATATTGCCAAAATATACACACAAATACATTTACATATTAAAAACTAACACACATTCTTTCTCTAGTTTTTATTTTATTTTTTGAGAATGTAATTATCCTACATCTATTTTAACTAATCATAAATTTTACATCCCTTTTAATTAATTAAGAATTTTACACCTAAGAGATTTTATCTATGGTTTATACATGATAAGGTATTAATGAAAAAGAAAATGACTCACCTCATTTATGTATCATGCATTAGTTAATTATTTTTTTACTTTAATCCTTTAAAAAAACACAAGGAACATAACTATTTCAATTTGAAGCAGTCTTACAAGGAATATTGTCCATACATTTATTGTTGTGTTGATATTCATTTCATATGCTGCACTAAAGTAAATTCATTAAATTACCTAAAGGTCCAAATAGCGGTATGCCTAAGTTCATTAAATTACCTAGAGGTCCAAATAGCAGTAAGTATTCCTAACCACATAAAAGTAACCTCCAAATGAGCCTATTTACGTATAGTAGGGTGTTATACAACATGATAGCATCTGAATAGAAATACCCATATTATACATAATTCATTTCTTATACATTCCTTTTTCGATAAGAGGTTCGAAGTCCCCTTTTAATTTTCTATTACGTCCCTATCTTACAATTAATGACCCACTTAAAGGAATTTGAGTTCTTAAATCAAATCAAATCCTTCTAGTTTTGCTAAGAAATGACCCCATGAGCTAGTGCTAAAGTCGAGGGTGATTGGATTTGAACCCTGACATCTTAAGATCATAAATTTTCTAAAGAAAAATAGTGAAATCAATCCACTACACAACTAAGCCAAAGTTCATTATACATATACTTAACCATATAATATGTGGTTGCCACAACTTAATACACATTTTTTCTTAGAAAAAATTAACAAGTTAAATAACATGTAATATTTATTAATGTTAATATTTTTATTACATGGTGATAAAACTTGCATATTTGATTTTACATAGGCGAAGAGAAAAAATAGTGAATAAAAATGAGTATACTAAATCCTTACTTTAGAAATGACTCCATGAGCTAGTGCTAAAGTAGAAGGTGATTGGATTTGAATCTTAAACTTTTAAAATTTTTAGTCAAGGTTCATTATACATGTACTTAGCCATATGGTGCCACAATTTAATACACATTTTTCCTTACAAAAATTTAACAAATTAAATACCATGTAATATTCATTAACTTTAATATTTATATTACATCGTGATAGAACACGCATATTTGATTTTAGATAGGTTAAGAGAAAAAAATAGTGAATAACAATGACTATACTAAATCCTTACTTTATTAGAGTTTCATATTTGAAACCAAAAAAGTTATACATTTCATTCCAAGATGATGATTTATTTTTGGACAAAGTTGTTTCATTCAATTATTCGACTATTAATTATATATTACAATGACACAGGTTTTACTATAGCACAACTTTTAAAACGTATTGATTTTTCGACAAAGTTGATTCATTCAATATTAATTATATTACAATGAGACATGTTTTAATATTGCGCAACTTTTAAAACGTATTTGACATCTAGTGATAAATGTATATAACATAAAAAGTTATATTTTTAAATTGAAATTTAAAACTTGTAGTTTCTCACTTGTATAAACTATCTAACTTTCTCATATTCAATTGAAATTTAAAACTTTTAGTTTCCCACCTATTTGCTTGTATAAACTATCTAACTTTCTTAATGATGAGCACCATATTCAATAAATTAAAATATCGAATATCATAATCATTAAACATGAATAATTTATAATCAAAAAAAAAAATAAAAATAAAAATTGCATTTTGGAGTATTTTAATCATTAAACATATGAATTATAAATTATGCATTACGATGATGTTTGTTAACCTGCATACCAAACTTTATAATCAAATTTAGAATTTCTTTTCTTACATTTTATTTGAAATTGAAAAATGGTTTGTTTTTACTTTTCTTTCTTACCAACTTATAAACATATGTATTATATCTTATAATTAAATTTAGAATTAAAATTTGTGTTAGGTATTTTATTACAAATTAAAACATTTGCTTTTTTATATGGTTGAATTTTTGGTACCATTGGAATTTGAACTTCTTACCTTTTTATTTAGGAGGCTTCTTAATCATGTCGTGCCACCAAATATTTTACATCTCACAATATAAGTATATATTTATTTTTTTATTTTATTTTATAATTTTGAAATAAAGTTAGAATTAAAAATATGAAGTAGAAATTGTAATATAAAATTTAAAACTCCAAATTATAAATTACACTTTAAAAGTAATCTTTTATTATTAATAGTACACATTTTAAGAGTGAAATTTATATAAATTTCTAATTCAGATATAATCACCATAAAGCACTTCGAATTTGTTGAAAATGGTTTTAACTTCATGTGTAAAGCCAATAAATCTCAATAAGGTGAAAATAAGGTGAAAGATTAAAAAAATAAGAAGACAATAAATTAAGATTACTGCAAAATACAGTGGTATGTGTCTAATTTCTCATTTTGCAATTTTTTTTTCTAATTCTTATTTTCCAATTTTTTTTGTTTCTTATTTAAAATAAAGGAGACTAAAAAGATGTATTTTCAATTGGTAAAGTTATATGTATATAATTGAAATTTTGTTTAAAAAAAAAGTATATATAAATAATTGAAATTTTATTTTTAATGGTTAAAGTTATATATAAATAATTGTTTCTTTAATGTTAAAAACATACAATTATTATACTTATGAAATAATCTATTTTCAAGTCTCTAAATAATTGTTTATTTAATTTTAAAAGCAGTATAATTATTATATTTATTAAAGTCTCTGCCTTTACCATGATGATTAAATTAAATTTAAATCGCTATTTTATTTTTATTATTTTAAAGCCGTTCCATTCCGTTATTAAACTTGTGGATGCTTTAGTGACTCCATTCCGTTATTAAACTTTTCG